>JAAAKQ030149044.1:1826-13008 GCA_010016005.3 Zanna intricata
TAAAATTAAAACTTTTGAAACTACAAAACAAACCAAATTTAATAATTACAACACTGTTAAAAACTTACAGCAAAACAAACAAAAATCCTGTTCAACATTAACAAAAACACAAAAAAAAACAAAAAATATGAATTAATCTAACTTACTTAAAATTAAAACTTTTGAAACTACAAAACAAACCAAATTTAATAATTACAACACTGTTAAAAACTTACAGCAAAACATTTTCAGTTTCCCTTATGGAAATATTCAGAGACTGATGCTGTTATTCTCATCCAGATATCAGTTGTTGTTATTTTAATTAAACACAAAAATAATATTACTAAATAGAATTAATAAACACAGTTCAAATACAACTTACTTTCCTATCGCATTTTAAATAAATGTATACTTAAAGTAATTGTTAGCAACCCCCTGATCGTCACCAGAGTAAAAACAGCATTATCAATCGCTGAAGATTGCTGCAAGAGTGAAAGAAATTTGTCATAAGCTTTTAAAATCTTTGTATTTATTAAATTTTGTTAGCTTTATCGATGTAAAAATTTACAGTTTCAAATAGTTTTTATCATCAACCATCATTGAAAATAAAAAGCAAATATTGAAAAGTGTTAATCTACAGTAAAATCACAATAATAAATCACTATTTACCTGATATCTCTATTTTCTTCTTTTTCAGATTTACTTTCAAACTTATTACAACTTCACTATCATTACCTTTTTTGATAAACTTATAATATCCAGTTCTTTTTTCATCAGATGCCAATGCAGCCTATAACAATAATACAAAATGAACAGATAAACAGAGTTTTTCAAAATTAATTCTTTTTAATATTTCATTTAGTTAATTCGGTAAAATAGATAATTGGTAAAATTAATATAATGTGAGATTATTTCATTATTTAACAACAAACAAAATATGAATGTTTTCCTTTATTTTCACCATAGAAAAGGGTATGAAACTTTGTGATACATTCTACATCTACCTATAAAGCAACTTGACTTGACTAATTCATCACCATCCAGCAAAAGCTATTTAAGATAAATTGAAGAAAGGTTGTATACATGTTCTTCTTAAGGCATAAGTGGTCACTAAGAAAGTTTTTTAATTTCGAATTTAAAAGGTTAATTTAATGGAGTAACAATGATATTTACTACTTTTTTTAAATTTTTTAACAAATGAAAATATCAACTTGATTTTTGGCGTGTGTAATCTTCATATGAATATCTAAAAACTATTTTTAGATTTTTTAAATCCCGAGTTTAAAGGGTTAAAATGGATTTTTAATTCTTTTAAAAACCCGGCTATTTTTTTATACTTTTTTTTTTTTAATTTCTCGGTAACAAACGAAGATATCAAGTTGAATTTTGGTGTATGTAATTTTCTTATAAATATCTAAAAACCAATTTCTGGATTTTCAAAATTCTCACTTAAAAGGAGTGAAGGAAAGTAAAAACACTTTGAACAATGATTGCAAATTTTTTCCCATTTCTGACTATAGTAAACGAGATACGGGGACACTAGATTGGGGTTTGAAAATATCTTTAAATAAAAACCTAAAAACCATTTTCCATTTTTGCCGAATTTCAATGTTTTAAGAAGTGTGTCGGTGTACGGCTTGGCGGTTCAACCAACACAGCCGCTGTTACTGTAAGTGCGACGCGATTGACTGCTCTTGCCTCCGATTACTTGACCAAAAAAAAAAAACATTAAGAGATTTTTTAAAAATGAGAAACGAAGTACAGTCATCTGCTTGTGGTTTGTCGGGCAACGCTAAGAAGCAGGAAAACACATTTTTTATCAGTACGAAGTATAGGTAACCAGTTATAACCAAAATTTTTAAGATGGAGACCAAT
The DNA here is from genome assembly GCA_010016005.3 of Zanna intricata. NCBI lineage: Eukaryota > Metazoa > Arthropoda > Insecta > Hemiptera > Fulgoridae > Zanna > Zanna intricata. The sequence continues at coordinate 3,681 of JAAAKQ030149044.1, forward strand.
TGTTCTGAAACCCATATTCTTAGATCGCTCGAAGTTTCGGATGTACTGACCAAACTGCTGCTCTAAAGTAATTACAACACAATGATATTTTCTATAAATTGAACAGGCTTTAATTTTTATTTATCATTATTCTCACAAGCATGAGTTTAATAAACACTCGGGTCTAGGGGACACATTCCTTTGGTTAGACAGGAAGGGCGATCGAAGTGAGCCATGACCGACTAAATATTCCCTGAACGCGACGGGAAATGCATATTACCATATAAAGCGGGCGAAGTCGCGAGAAGGATCCTATAGGTTAAAGATTGTAATACATTTTTTCTTTATCTTTATTGGGCTTTTGCTTATCAGTGTATATTTGTTTATTTCAATTCATTAATAAGATGGATTGGTCTGATATCGTTCTTTCTTTTTTTGTTTTTCTTTATTTAAGCGTTGGGCAACAATTCATTGTTTATCATATATTCCTTGTACATTTTTAATAAAAATTGTTATTTACCGTATTATGAGGATTAATGAAAATCTAAAAAACAATATCCTTGATTAAATAATATTTATTTATTTATAAATAAATAAGTTTCCTGTAAATAATATTGAGAGTGAAGCCGTGGCGGGAACGCATATACGATCAGGAGTAGTAGGTATACTGATCTATCGATTAAACAATGGGCCATTGCATGATTTGCGTAGAAGAATCAAAATAACTGTCCAAACAACCTTGATCAAAGCAGTATTACACATTACAACTTTAATAAATAAAAGAGATATAACACAAGTCACAAGTGTGTAAAGATATCTTTATAATAAATAAAAGATTGTATATAAAAACATAATATTGATTTCAAGAATAGAAAAAGAAAACATATTGATTTCAAGAATAGAAAAAAATTTGAATTAATACTTTCACGTATTTGCGACTCGATCAGGATATGTTAATGTTATCAGGATATGTAAAATGTTTGCTGTTTACAAATAAAACCACTTTAACAATTTATTAATGAAATTTAGTACATTATTTCTTTCACTTATAGTCTTAACAGTATCCCACCGAATCACTTCTTGCTTTCATGTACTGGAATTATTTGTGACGTCTGCTTATCGCGTCGAACTTGAACGCATTAGAAATTCGCACCTTCACTGACTTCCTCGCAGTATACGCCGCTTCAAACTCGCATAATAACTCCTCGCTTAAAATTCATCTCGCAAAACTCACATCATAACGTCCCGCTCAGAATCATTCGCTTTTATACCAAAATGTGGGTGAAATTGTAAGAAGATGGGTCGTGTCGTATGCTAAATATGTGAAACTCTTTTCAAATGCAACCATTGTCGTAATGAGTAAATTTGAATTTTTTCTTAATTTTAAGATGGAAATCTTTTTTATCCCCTACTTAGCTTCGGTGAAATCTACCTCCGCCTTCCGGAGTGTCGAAAGAGATTTTTTTTTAAAGCAATTTTAATACAAATACTTCCAAATACGATTAAATATGCGTTTTTATTGCTCTCATTTAAAATGTAAGTTTCACTCAGAAATAGGACACGCCACATTTAAAAACAATAACTGCAATTACTGTCTTTAAGAGGGTATCCCAAAAACAGCAACTGCAATTGCAATTGCTGTTTTTGGGATGCCCTCTTAAAAATATCTGTTAAAAATAATAATTATTATTTTTTATAATAATAATTTTTGAATCTAGAAATCTCTAGAAAAGTTTTGATTCTCAATGTAGGCGGTGGGTGAAAAAGTTCAAGAACCAATGATCTAATTATTATTACTTCAAAGCTTATCAATAAAGAATTGTTTAACAAAAGGAAATTTTTTAAATTCTATTTTAAATAAATTGGTTAAAAGGTTTTAGATGATTGGTCATGTATAGTATAAATAATAGTAACTAAGGAATAAGTTTCCCTGTATGTAAGTCAAAGTATTATGTTACGTAACAAGAAAAAGGTTGTTTCTTAGTTTAATACAAGTGAATACTATTATTATTCTTTTTTTAATAAATGATTATTTTTCTTTAGTAAAGGTTGTACTTCTGTAAACATAAAAATATGGAAATCAGAACTTTTAATTTATTAAAAATCGGTCAACGTGAATCTTATTTATCAATAAACAAATCTGACAACCAATTTTTGTATCACACGAACCTGTCTGACTTTCTCAAATGTCCAATTATTTGTAAAGAGAGTAATGAAGAGGGATCTGATACATTGAGAAAGATCATTTATCTTCATTCATTAAGAAAAGCAAGTGACTTCTTTAAACACTTCCTGTTAATAATGGATGTTCTAAATTTTTATGTGAGAATCTACATTTTTTGTAGGTTTTCTTACCAACAGACGAAATTTTATTCAAGCTTGCAATCTGACTAACCAGCTGTAATTAGATCACATTTAAAAATTCATCTTTTGAATAGATTTATTAAAATATATTTTATGGATTTATTAAAGTGGAAATGGATACAAAATAAGGTTCTACGAACGTTTTCCATTATTTTCACGAGTAAAATAGATAATGAAAGTCTTTGTAATTTACTCTGCATACAGAATGTTTCTAAAACGGTGGGGTGGCTATACTTTTTTCGGATTCTAATTACAAAACTAAAAAAAAAAATATCCTTAGGAAAAATGGAATTTCTCCTTCGTTCTTCCCTTGTCCACCATTTTGTTATTTTTATGTAAAAATTGATATTTCAAGTTCAGATAGAGGAATCATATTAATATTTAGTAAGGGTCTTGGTAATAAAGTTTTAAAATTAGTAAAAAATCAGGACTTAAATACCTTCGCAAATGACAAAATGGCGGCCATGTTTATTTTTCAGTTCGTTATATCTTCATAAATATTAGTTTTATAAAAATTTATATTATTTTCTAGAATATTAAGCCTCTTATTTTGAACAAAATGACATTTTATTTTTTTTAAATCATTTTATAAATAGTCGGGTTATGGCAGAAAATTGATTTGTAATTTTGTGTGGGTTTTTATATCTTCCATTTTGTGTTCAATTCTATTAAATATTAATTATTTTTATTTATTGTTGATTCTAGTATTGTAAACATTGTCAAATTAAGTAATAATTTTCTAACAATCATAGAACTAATAATTATGACAAAATTACAACATCAGTTTTCTCCCATAACTCGACTATTTATAAAATGATTTTAAAAAATAAAATGTAATTTTGTTCAAAATAAGAGGCTTAATATTTTAGCGTAACATACATGTTGGTAAACCTTACATTTATGGAAATATAACGGATTGAAAACTAAACATAGTTGCCATTTTTTAATTTGCGAAGGTATTTAAGTCCTGATTTTGCAATGAGAGAATGATTCGTAAATAACCATCAGGATATCAGACTTACTTAAAATATTTTATTTATCCCAAAAAACAAAACTTATAACACATAACAAAATCTATACAAAACACTTTGAACTTTCGCGCAGTTACAACGGCAGTGTCACCGATCGGAACTAACTACGATACGTACAACTGAGCCAATGAACAGTTCCCTAGTCTTTCCTATATAATGTCCGTTCTACTTCTAGAAAGCACTACAAAAGTCTATTACTAATGATTCTATTACTAATTTCTACTCTATTTATAAATACAATTAATTCCAAACAGAATAAACAATTCATTAATTATAAAACTAAACTTTAACAATGCAAATTGCCAAACAAAAATTTCATTCTTCTGTAAAAATACTAACACAACAAAGATACAACCTTACTGCTTCTAGTAGGTTCCATAACTATCCGCCAGATTCGAGATGATAACATTTTACACAATAAAGACCGAATGAACTATTTTAATATTATTAACCAAATATTATTATTATAAAAATGAAATAATATTAGCAAAATATTATTAACATAAAAATTTAAGAATGTTTATCACTTTAATTAGTTATATATTTATTTTGTGGACTTCAATATATATGGGGAGTTATAATAATTTCGATAAAAACCTTTGTACTACAACAATTTTTTTCTAATTTTAAAACTTTATTACCAAGACGCTTAATAATTATTAATCTGATTCCTCTATCCGAAATTGAGATATAAATTTTTATACAAAAATAACAAAATGGTAGACAGGAGGAGAACGAAAGAGAAATTGCCATTTTTCCTAAGGATATTTTCTGTTAGATTTTCAAGTACAATTCGAAAACGTATAGCCAGGCCACCATTTTAGAAACACTCTGAATATAAATATATATTTATATTAACTATTTGTTAATCTAATTAAAAAATTCGTCGTAAAACAATTGATTACCTCAAAATCAGGCTCTTCGCTATTTTGTACTACATTGGCTCCAGATATTTTATCTTCTACTTTTGGAGCAACTGTTGTTGTTATTTTGGTTGTGGTTGTTGAAGAAGTTTGAATTGCGACTGTAGTAGGTAAAGTTGTTGTAGGAGAAGTTGTTGAAGGTTTTGTTGAGGCTTCTGTAACATTATTCGAAATCACAAAAGATCGAGTAGAAATTACTATCAAGAATGTTATTGCAAAGAACCTGTATAACATAATTTAAAAAAATTACAATCGTCTGAGTAGACGTACAAATTATAGAGTTAATATTTCTCATTATTGTCATTATTATTAAATATATAATTTATAAGATTTAACCATTTATCTGTTATCTTTATTACTCTACTAAAAATAATAAATCATTGATAAAATATCAATAATATAATTTCATTTTCTAATCCGTATTAAAATTCTTCATATATTGGCAAATCATTTTACATATATATATATATTCAAATATATATATATTTGAATACAAGATATTATTGTTATTTTATTTTGTTTATATAAAATATAAATAGCTTACAAAGAGAAAAAAAAACCTTTGGTATTAATAAAAATAAAGTAGCTCTGTAATATGGCTGTTTAGAAATAAACAGAGCCAGAAGGAATCTGATAATATAATGCTTTGGAGGCTCAATTTTTGATACAGACTTTTGAGCCTGATGTTATAGAAGAAAATTAAATTAGCTGAGAAAAATTCATTGTTTTATGCGTATCAAAGAAAAAATCTGGTGTGGACATCACATTATTTCCTTGTACGCCTATTAAATTACATTTACACATTTTTTTTTTTTATTGTTTAAATAAAAGTTAAAAAAATTTTATTTCATTAATAAGTTATGATATTTTTTTTAATGTTTTCTTTCAATTTTTTTTTTTTTTTTTTATTGTTATTGAATTATTATTTATAGTATTTTTTTTTTTTTATACAATCAAAGATTAATAAATCAATATATTTAAATTAAAAAGATTTAGATTTATAAAATATTTTTTTAAAAATTAAAAAGAGATGAAGTCCGATGTGCCTTCCCCTCGTAAGGTCTAAATAATTCATTAATTAAAATTTTATTTGGCTATAACTGTGGAACCAATGAAAATAAGTACCCCTTATGACATACCGCTGAAAAGCTTTCAAAGAGGGCTTATTACTGCAGTTAAGAAATTGTCCAAATATTTTGGATTTTGGTTTATCAAAAGGGGAGGTCTTTATTTCCTTTTCTTTTTTTTTAACTTTTTTTAATTTAAATTTGTTGATTTATGAATAACTATTAACCCGCGATTGTGAAAAAAATTGTTACAATAAACAATAATTCAATAATAAAAAAAAAAATATGACAAAAAATCAACTTATTAGTGAATAAAATTTTATGGACTTTTAAAAATGTGTATGTATAATTTAATAGGCATTATTACATATGTGTATATGTAACAGATTTGGTGACCCAACCTCTGCGGCGCTAGTGGTAGTGTCTCGACGTTTCATCCGGAGATCACAGGATTGAATCCCGGTCAGGCATGACATTTTTATACGCTACAAAAATTGTCGTTCACCTCATTCTCTGAAACAATACCTAATGGTCCCGAAGCAAAAAAAAAAAGGTGTATATATATATATATATATATATATATAATAGATTTGGTGAAACTTCTCGTTATTTAATATTAATTGAAAATTATGATTTAGAATCATATTTTTGGATTTTCGTACAAGAAAGTAATGTGATGTCCACATCAAATTTTTAGTTTATAAGTTCGTTGTCGTTAGCTCGTTAAAAATTAAGATTTTGCTTTTCAATAAAACAATTTTCCGTATTATTGTCTTCATGCAATTATAGGTCATTTTTCTGATTAACATGGTTCTTTCATAACTTATTTTTTTTTAATTTTAAAGTTTTTTAATGCTTGGGGCAGCATTTTTTGGGTTTGCCTATGGCGGCAAAAACACCTAGGGCTAGGCCTGAGTCCAGGTAAATGAACGGGACACGGCAGCTTAGAATAGGATAATCCTATGGTTACAGTATGGAGGGTATTGCGTGATTGACTGTCAATTAAACCACAAATTACAAAAATCCCTTTCGGCACGTCGGAAGGCGGAGGTAGATTTCACCGGTGCTAAGTAGGGGATAAAAAAGATTTACACCTTAAAGTTAAGAAAAAATTTCAAATTTCTCAATATGACAATGGTTGCATGTGAAAAAATTTTCACATGTTTAGTATACGACAAGTTTCTTCATTTTCTTAAAATTCCAGCAACATTTTGTTCATCCCTTGCCGTAAGGGATGGTAAGAGTGGGTGAGTGGGTGAGTGGATGAGTGGATGAGTAGGTGAGTGAGTGAGAGAGAGAGAGAAAAGTGTATCGGGAATCACTGACGGATCATCGATGTTTTTTCTCCCATCTCTCATTCTATATATATTATGGAATATAATATATATATATATATATATACATATATAATACTATAAATTCTCGCTTCATGTTTTTCTCTCCTGACCAGCGTCTCGTGACGATTTTTTATTTCGAGTCAGCTATTATTTTTCCAAGTAAAAGTCTTATCACAAAAGTGTCCGGTGCAACCCGCCAAAAAAAGGTTTCACTTTAATAAAATATAAAAGTACTTTCATTCACCCCAGCACTGCATTTTTGCATATTTTTTTTTGTCAGAGAAGCTTTAGTGAATAAAACGATATTAAACACAACGATAAAACAATAATTTTTTAAAAAATCTGATGTGGACACTACATGACTTCCTTGTATGAAAATTAAAAAATATTACAACTCTAAATTATAATTTTCAATTAATTTTAAATAATCAGATGCTTCACCAAATCTATTACATATACACATACATATGTGCATTATTATTATTATTATATAATAAATTACTTACACACATTTTTTAAAGTCCATAAAATTTTATTTTACTAATAACTTCTGATTTGTTTTCATAAGTTTTTTATTGTTATTATTGAATTATAATTCATTATACACTTACGATATATCGTTGAAAAGCTCTCTATGAGGGCTTATTACTGCAGTTATGAAAAAGCCCGAAATCAAAATTTTTGAGTTTTTTGGTTTTTTTTTTACACTTTTGGTTCAGTCGATTGCAATCAAAAGGGAGGTGCACAACTACATGCTATAATCGTACTAAATCCAAAATTTCAACATTCTACGATTCTTTTTAATCGTTTTTGAATTATGCTAGATACGTACGTACATATAGACGTCACGCCGAAACTAGTCAAAATGGATTCAGTGATGTTCATAATGCAGATTTCCGTTGAAATCTGAAAACCGAAAATTTTTCGCAATTACAATAGTTCCTATACGACTAAGAAATTGAAAAATTATGACTAAAATAAAGCATAATAAGCATAAGCATAATATGCATTTTCATTTACAGAAAAGATTCTTTAAATAAAAAGTCATTATACAAAACAATAACATAATAATCTTTAAAAAAAAATGAAGTAAAATAAGAAATAAAATCAATTATAAAAGTAAAACGTTCCAAAAAAATACAGTAATTTATAAAAACATGGCAATCATTAAATTGTTAGTTTCCTATTCTTCGGGAATATTACAGCGAATTATATAAATTTGAACACTTCCAAGTAAAACTCTATCACAAAAGTGTCCGGTGCAACCCGCTAAAAAACGAATTAAGTTAGAATTTAAGTTAGAAATTAAGTTAGAATTTAAGGGACTTGGAGATCACTGTACTTCATCTTTGAAAGGGAATTTGGTTGATCATAGGCATTTCTTAATTCTATATTTTCAAATAACAGCAATTTTTTTTCTGTTTTCTCCCTTTCTCTACTTTTTGTTTCAGTAAAGACTTGTATTATATTAACTTCTTTAAATAAATTTTTGTACAACAGTTTATACTGAAAATGGTCCAGTTTGTCTTTTTCCACTTTAAAAACTGAAATTAAAAATTTCGCTGCCCCTATTCGTATTAGAATTTACAGTTGTGAATTCATATAAATCTTTTAAATCATAGAAGTCATTGTGCGACATCTCAATTAATTTTATTGGATAACTGGTTTTTTGGCTGTTCGTATAACTGCTGCATAATGAGCCGATGTAGAGATTGGCCTTGATTTTAAGGCTAGTTTAATTTGTTTCTGAATAATCTAGTGTGCAGCGTCTCCTTCATTCTGAGAATGATCACCACTAGAAATTTATGTACGATACATTTTATTTTAAAATTTGACACGGCATAAAAATACGCTGTAAAAACATTTATTTTTTTTATTGACCGCAACAGTTAACAAAGTATTACACGCTTTCTACACCTTTAGAATTAGCCTTTGCTGCTTGTGCTTGCAAAAAATTCAAAAGACATTAATCTATTTCGATCAATCCGTGGTTTTCTTCAACCTTATACCGCATATATCTATGAACCTCACCGAGTTTGTTGTTTTATTTTTATCGTCGGAGATGTCCAGCTACTTTTTTTGTCAGTTCACATACTGTTAAGTTGTAAGCATATAGTTTATATTTATAATAAAAAGATGAGGCTTAAACTTTAGGAGTAGGTATTACTGCTTCTAAATCAACGCATGCAACTCTAAAAATAGTACTAATTTTACTTCGGTCAGATGATATTTCTTCCCTGCTTAAGATTTTCTTCTCTTAGCGCGTGTCAAAATATTTTTGTAAATCGTTTCTCTTTTCTTCGTTAGCATTCTCGTAAGCAACCCGTTCACTCGTCATTTTTTTGGGACAAAAAGGCTAAGTTGAATTCGTTCTTAAAAATTTTGGAGAACATTATCAAATTGCCATATGGCTTACCTTCTTTCTTACACTCCTTTACATAATATCTATGCAGACCGAATATCGTCTTACTACCCTCATGTACATCTTCTGGCTATGTAATCGAGTGTAATGACTTTCTATTTTCGGAATTCCCAATATGTGTGTCTGTAAACACATTTTGTGTTAAGTTTGATTTTTCGGTTTTATTATTTGTTTATTTTTTATGGTTATTGCCTGTCCCTGCTAA
>JAAAKQ030149055.1:0-13008 GCA_010016005.3 Zanna intricata
ACACATCATCCTCATTCATCCTCTGAAGTAATACCTTACGGTAGTTCCGGAGGCTAAACAGATAAAAAGAGAGAGATCTTAATAATATCTGAAACACGTTGGTGTAAAATTTTAAGTCATCCACCATTTCTTCACAGTGACTTGACGTAGTTGTTTGGGAATAATTTTTGTTTTCATCTTCTTCTAGGATAAGAAGAGTCTTGACATTGCATCTTTCAAAACAATCAGCCCATCCACATGATCGAATTTTTGAAATAAAGGTAATTCTGCTTTGGACGAGTGGAATGTGTTTATTTGCCGTTAGAAGTAATTGTCCATTCCATAATGCTCTATTCAGCTTATAATCAGTATGAGCTTGTTAACTTTGAAACAAGTATCCTGATCCAATAAGGTGTCTAAGATATTTCTTGGATCATTCATAGTCTCACGTAAATCTTTTGTTGAAAAACGTAATATTTTTTTATTATAGAGTTGCTTATCACCGTTTGCTAGATTTCTAGTAAATGTCTACTTTCCACCGTGTAGTTTACTATCTGGTGAAAAAGGAATCTAATATGTACGGTATAATTTTATCATCTTTCAGTACTGGATTTATCGAAACATCTTCTGATCGTTAGCATTTTTCTCGACTTGAAATATTTCTGTTCTGCACTATTCCTAAGATGTTACAGTTATGAAAGTATTCGATTGTAAGAATGTAGTTTACTGTAATGCCCTGCTCTTGAATTGAAATCTGCTTTCTCTTGAGAAGAAATAAATGAGTTTTAAGTAATTCTGAATTTTGATTCAAGGATTAGAATCTTCATTCTCATAAGTAAAATTAACATTTTCCACAAAGATAGTGAAGATTTTGATCCTTCATCTTTGTAGGTATTTGCTATTCACTCATTTGTGAAATTTTCTTCTCTTTTATGTTTTCAAACCGAGAATACATTTTAAGCACTTCTAGCGGTAGTTGAGTCATTAGCTAAATGTTTACGTTGTTATTTATCAACGGGATAACGGTATCGAACATTCAATCTAATCTACAAAACATTGCAGATTACCATACCCAATTGGTCGGTAGGTATGGTTATTTGGCATAGTGGTAAGTATGTTGATGAATTTTCACAAAGTTATTTCAATCTAATCTACGTATTTCCTAATTAAGATTCCAGTTAATGGTACCGACTCTCATTAGGTTTCAACGTACATTCATCTTACATCTTGATTACAACAATTGTCAAACTGTAATTAAGAGGGAGCCTGTTTTGAGGTTTTTGCGGGTGGTTTGTATTTCTCCCTTTATGCCCATGCTGACCGCAACAAATAAAATGTCCAATCTAACAATGTAAAGCACAGATGAAGAAAAAACAATCTAAAAAGCGACTGATATTATTAAGTTAATAAAAGAATACATAAAAAACATTTTCATATCTGATATATGATGTTTATTTTTATAACTTTAATGGGATATATGAATTTTTTTCTGATTTATTGTGTAATATATATATATATATATATATTTTTTTTTTTTCGTAAAATATTGTTTAAATAAATCGATGCATTATAAATTATTTCAAACCGGTTGGAAAAAAAAATTATGTATGTACGTAGTTCAGTCGTCCCACAACACGACTTAAAACAAGTTCTTCCTTCATAGTTACATGAAACTAAGCTATCGTAGCAGATCTTATTATTATATGAATTTAAAAATTAAATTATGAATATTATTAAAGATTTGCCTATACATATACTGTATATGCATTCCATTTTTTTTAATTTTTTTTTATATATGTTCAGTAGAATATATGGTGGGTTATGCATGTTTTAATATCGATATAATCTAGTATAATTTGATAATTGATTTTTAAAGTTATTTTATTCGTATTATTACATACGCACATATGAACATTACTCCCACTTCCTTTTTGTTGGCTTCCTGGGTTCTGAAACGTTGAGAAAAGCAAAACCGTCCATGGCTTCAGAGCTATGATGCCAGGAAAGTAAACAATCCACACCAAACTTCAACGTTAAGATGCACTTGCTTACTCCCTAAACAAGTATTTAGACTATTGATATAAACCGGTAAATTGAATCGTGCTTCATCATTAATAAAAATACCGGAGTTCCCGGGTTCGAATCCCGGTCAGGCATGGCATTTTACACACACTTCTGTTCTTTCAAAAGGATGATTCTTCGATAGCAGTGATTTCTGGTGGTGTTCATTATTTGTAGTATGTGTGCGTTTCTCTTTTTAAAGGCCATAGCTTTGAGGTTTTTGCCTTTATTGTCATCATTGCTCACGCGTTAGGAGATTTTCGTATTTTGACATAAAATAATAACTAATGGTTTTTTGATTTTCACTTTTCTCTTAACCGATTAAAGATGTATTTTAATCGTTCGTTGTAAAATTTCAGCTACCAGCAACGTTTCCGTGTAAATTTTGACTTATGTCTTACGTTTCATGAAGTCAGATGATTTAAATATTTTTCATAATCCTCTTTGAGGATATCAGCTTCTAAGGTATTCTAAAATTCTGTCTCCGATGACATCTTTTGACTTTATTGGAAAGCTGAACTTTCAGTTTTCTCAACCAAAATTTTAAAATTATTATTAATTGTAAAAAAGCTTCGATTAAAGTATGGATCTCTGGAAATCAGTTTGTGTAATGTATATAAAATAAGTTTCTCATCGATAAATAAAATAATTTTTTGTTTTTAAATCTAGGTTCGCTTAATAAATGCATGTGTTTTCTTTCCAGTCACAGGTCGCCTATTTAAAGATTTAACAAGGAAGGTGAAAATGTACAGACTTTTTGAAAACCATTGTTTGTATTAATATCTCTTTGCTAATAAATGCTGCTCAGTTTTTCGATCGGTAAAAAACATGTCAACAATATATAATAATTCGCCTAAATGGAAACTGCATCTAGTGTGATATCGTAAAACAGTTGATTAATTATCGCTTCATTTGTTTTCATTATGTCCATATTTTATTTCTATTGGAACAGTTAGGGCTTAGGGCTAAGGGTTGTGATCATATAGATTTATATGTACATAGTGTTATTTTACTGAATTATAAGTATTGTTTATTTTTCTTTTATCTGATTTTAAAACGTATTAGTTTTCCTTTCTTTTTTTGTAGCTTATTTTGCATACTAATTTTACATTTATTTAATTTTAAAAGTGTGTTATTTTCTTTTCGATTGTAACTCTTTTATGTTTTAATTAATATTATGAAAGTTTTTTTAAAATAATTTTTACCAAATGTAATTTAAAAAAATTAATGTGTGTAATAAACTTTATGAATGAATGGTGTGTTTTTTCTTACCAGATTCATTTATATGTGCGTAAATTTATTATTTATTTTGCTATATGCTTGATGGTATGTAATTACACATTTGCATGATTGCTATTTCGTTATGTAGATGGCACTAATACATCTGTACGAAAGTTAAGCGATGAACTAGCAAAGAAGAAATTAAGTAGTGTCGGTAAGTTAAAATATTACATTATATTGTCATAATTGTTTATTATGGTAATCTTTAATAGTACAGCTTATTTGTTTATCTATTTGTTTATTTGACTTACTTTGTAGCTACTTAATAAGTTCAGTATGCTTTAAATAAAACGAATTAAAAAACTTAAAATCTCAGTATATGGACGACAAGTTTAGTTTTTTTTCAGTTCAATTAGGAAAATTAATTGGTGAGATTAAAAATATTTTGGCTTGATATATCGATTTGATCTCTGGTTCGCATCGAATATTTCCCATTCTTCAGTTTGTTCATTTTTTTATTTGATCGGCTGTTAAATCAGTAATACTAATTCAGCATTTGGATAGGTTCACGCAAACTCAGATAAACGCGCAAGAAGTTTCCTGATCCTCCTTCCTGTCAGGTGATGAACGGTAGAACAGTTCTGCTTCAAATAGTGAACCGGCAGGTATCGAGCGACTACACCAAGATTAGTTTAGCTACGCCGAACCAAACCGGCTCAAACCACTCTCAGCCCCAGCAAAAATCAGTTGCTTTTAGTAGAATTCCGATGAAAGAGGGGCGGTTGAGTCGTGGATGTTCGATGAGCACGTGTTTACTGTGTCGTTCACTTTAAGTAGCTGTTTGATGCTTATCGTTAGCGCTAGGTATTGGCATTTGTTGTTTAATCGTCTAATGTTAATTCCCACGGGAAAACCCAGAAATGTATTCCACTCGGTTTCTATCGGTCGACTGTGCTATCATGGAACCGCTAATGGAGCTAGTACTGCAGCCGATGCGATTCATGCGGTACCTAACCTGAAAGAAAGGATTTAAGGATAAGCAATGGAGAATATATAGTAAAGGGTTAATGTTCTTGTAGAAGAATCGGTCTAGTGAGATTTGGCTATTTATTTTTACTCCGACTCGAATATGGAATTAATTGGAAATAATTTAATGAAAATTAATTAATTAAATGAAAATAATTTAAATCGATATTTTACTGATTTTTACTTTCGTAACATCCTGTTACTATAAGTTTGGTGAGTTACGCCGTTATTTCAAAAACCAATTTTTTTTCCTTTTTAACATTAATTAATTGGAAATAATTTAATGAAAAGTAATTAATTAAATGAAAATAATTTAAATCGATATTTTACTGATTTTTACTTTCGTAACATCCTGTTACTATAAGTTTGGTGAGTTACGCCGTTATTTCAAAAACCAATTTTTTTTCCTTTTTAACATTTGAATTTGACCGGTAAAGGATTAGAGAGGTATTTTGATCTTATTGTGAAAATTCATGTCAGCTATGAATCTAATCTGTCGTTCAGCTTAATGCTTTTGCTATTTATTGAGGTAGTCGTATGTTTGTCAATATACATCGTCTAAGAATCATCTACCATCATTAATCTTATTAAAAACGTTTCAGTAAGTTTCTTACTCGTAAGAGAATATCAGTATAAAACAAAGATGTTTTCCATCGTTTGGATGGAAACGATTTAAACATCCATCGTTTGGATGGATGAAAGTATAAAAGTTCTTTCACGGAAAGAGCTTTTATACTTTCATTTTTAGACGTACTACTTTTGTGTACTTAAACGTAGTGTATTGAACAAATAATTCCTTTTTTAACATATATTAGTGTGATTTGGTAGAACTTGCATTTCTTATAACTTTTGTTAAAAATGTTTCCTTCAGTAAATAATGTTAAACGATTATCATTATGGTAATCGATCAAATCACCACGATCAGTACCGTGATAAATACTGTGATCGATACCATGATCAATAAGTAAATCAGGTTGTGTAATAATTGTCAGTAAATATTATTTTATTCGCATTGTATAGGTGTTAATCCTGCAGGATGGCTGTTTGTTATTGTATACTGTAAAGTAGTAAAGAGGTATCTGTATTCTAAAAATTTGTGCACGGATATGAATTAATGCACGTTGTTAGAGATTTGCACATGTAATATGTATTCATTTGTATTATGTTGCTTAGTTATATAAATAATATTTTGTTATTTAGTTTGCGTAATGAAAAAAATAATTTATTAAAAAAAAGTTTTGCTCAATTTCTCCCGATTAATGTAAGTAAATCATACATTTTTTACTATCTTGATTTTTTCTGCCGTGATGTTTATTATTTACTTTTTCGAATTTTCTTCTTTTTAATTTTTTTAATTATGAATGCTTATATTTCACTCTTATGTCGTGTTGTGGGTTTGCATAATTCTTTTGTTGTAAAAGTTACATTTTTTACTTGTTATCTGTTAATTTTATATATTTAGTTTGAGAATTTAAATTTAATGAAACGCTTACTTAGTTACATCTCGTGAAAACGATTACAAAAAGAAACGTAGCGGTGTATTTTTCAATATTTATATGTAGTTGCACGATTTGTTTTTATTTGTATGTTTGGTTTTTGCACGACCTTTTTTCTATTTGTTTTTTGTATTTATTTTTAAATTAGAACCTACCGAGATCGAACGTAGATTCAGCATCGATCGTAAGAGCTCTGGTCAGTAAACGTACTATGTACATTTTATTTTTAAAACAATTTCTTTTAATGTTTTGATAAAACTGTGGTTGTTTTTTTCTATTTACTAATATTTAATAATTATTAGAAATAATATATATATTTTTTTAAGTAATGCTTTACGTATAATAAAATTATAACCTGCGTTTATGTAAAAAAATTTCCTTGACATTTCACATATTACACCTGACTGTTATTAGATATCGCCTGACCTTAATTTAAGAAAAAGCTTGTTTACGATTAATACTAATTTTGGTGCTTTTTATACATTAAATTAACTTTACTTGTGTAATTCACTATTCCTTTTGAGTGAAATTATTTTTGTTTTAAATTATTTTCTAGGTAGTTTTTTAAAATGTTTATTATAAATTTATATTTCTGTATTTTTGAAAATTAAATTATATTTTCATATCGGTAGTTTTTATCTTTTAATTTAAATTATAGTTGATTAATACGACTTAATATTACTTTCTCTGTATAAGAAAGGTTTTTGGTAACAGAGTGAATTTGTCGTTATGAATCGCTAAAAGTTGCCTGCCATTAGATGTTGATGTATAGTACTAAACTTAACATTTCATTACTTTTCCTGACATACCTGGTACGGGATGATTCTTATTCTTGAGCTCAGCTGTTTTTCCTGCGAGGTTGCCCCTACCTGTTATAGCACTGTCTAATAAACACAAATCATACTAATTCTTTAAAATAATACTTTTAATACATCAATTTTAATAATATGCAAGATTAAAAAAAAAAGAAATAAATCCGGTAGAGTACTTGTAGCACCGGATTAACCTTTTTTTTTTTTTTTTTTACATAATATAAATCTTTATTAAAGTGTAAATATTTCTCGTTTGTACAGATTCAGGATCGTTCAGTCAGATAATCATTTTATTTTTTAAGTTTTTAAATTTTGTTGTGAAATGCTGTATTTAATTTAAATATACCGCTAGAATGTTATAGAGTAGCAGTCAGTTATTTTTCTTCTTCGTGGTGTAAGTTAGTGGATTATAAATTAGTTTTCATTCAGCGAATAACAGATACATGTTATAAAATTAGTACGTTCTTCTGATATAAATAAATGTTACTCGCTTTTTGTAGTCGGTTGCGTAAATTACGGTTAGATTGTAATTATTTTATATTTCAAAGCTGAAATGTAACAAAATATTAGGAAATTATTTTATTATATCCGTTTTGCCGAGTCTGGTAGGACTTAACACCACTAAAACATGTCGAGAGTTATTAATCGTTGTTAAAAATATATATCGCTGTGGTTTCTCCTCTCAGAAATAGAATATTGCAAATGTTGAAAAAAAAGTCTGGCGTAAATCGGCAGTCTTCTTGAAAATGACAAAAATTACCCGTTTTTAAGATGTACCCGTCTTTACGGGTATGCATTACTGCACATCATCGTGTTGAGTCTACCAAAATACAGCTGATTTTTTTTTTCCAGTCATATAAACAATATATATTGCTCTTCATCGTAGAGAGCAGCTGTATAATGAAAACGATTACTCTCGTAGAAAACAATTCTGATCTGAGTTGCATTTGCATTTCAGATGCTAAAAAAGATTAAGATAGACAGATTAATGCACTCGCTTTGTGTGGGAAATTGATGTATTATGTAGAGTATTTCACAAGTAGGTACGATTCAGGAATAAAAAGTCATATAAACATTGTATAGTAAAAAGGTTAATTTACTGTAAATTGTAATAGTTTTTCAAAATTAAAATTTATCAAGGTTTTAACAAAATAATTAAATTTTTTCGTATGAAATTGTATCAAAAAATTTCAGTTTCATTTTAAAATTAGCATTTTTATTTTAAATTGAGACCAAAATTTTGCCTCTGTTAAAGTTAATTGAAGTGTATCATGGAGAGGACAGACTTATTAACAAAGTATTCTTTATTTATGTTTACGTAAATGTTTTTTTTTGTAGCAGTAGAATCAGTTCCTGTAATATACACCTTTACTAACAAAACGCGTTTGTATTCTGTTTCTACTCGGTAGCGGTAGATTTAGATTATTTTCTAATCTATAACCGCTAATTATTTACTGTAAGTATTTTATTTAATTATCGTTACATAATAATAGTATAATATAGGTAAGTAATTAATAAATTCTTTTACTGAATAATTTCTTGATTAATTAATCAATTAAATATAATTATTATTAATAAACTATCTAACTTGTAATCTAATGAAAAAAAAAAATCTTTTTTCTTTGAATATTCATTTAAATAGTTAACTACTGTGTGTTTGTTAATTTTGCATGTATTCTTCGCAGTCGTAATAATTGCTTGTGCTTGTTAAAATCAATATCGGTTGGTTGTTTTCTGCTATTTATTCTGCTCGTTAGTTAATCTGTACTTTGTTTATTATTATATCACTAAGTATATTGTTTTATTGCCAAAATATTTTGTTGTGCTACTTTTCCTTATATTTTATAAAATTCTATTTAATTATCGGCCCATTTTTTACTTCTAATGATTGCCGCCTGTAAGTTTTAATAACAGTATTTGTAATTAATAGTAATAATACTGATCTGATCCACAAAAAAATGTTTTTAATTTGTGATAAATAATGAGAAAGAAGTTTATTGTAAAAAAAATAAACATAATAATATAGGGTACATTTATAAACAATTTTTACCAAAGTAACTTTTTTTGTTAAGAAATTAAAAAAAAACCATTAAATTTTGTACTGAGTATACAGTACATTTTCAAGTTTAATGCGTAAATTATTTACGAATATTTAATGCTCGCTTGTTATGTGACACGATAGATAACGGAACGCTTCCCACTGTAAGCAGTTTTGTCCCAAATCCTATTACTCATATCTGTGTTATTATATAGTTGCACTGTATTTTATTATCCTAATCCATAGCTGATCTAGACTTACAGAAGAGGAACAGTAAGGTTATACCGAAGACAATGCGAGTAATTTTGGTTCAGTTTAGGTGAGATTAGTAAGAGAGTAAGTGAGGTGAGATTTTAAGCAGTTTTTTTTACGACAATAAGTTCCACGTGGGTACCTTTTGTGGCGCATAAAATGTCTAGATGATAACCAGTTTCATGCTACACTTTATGAAGAATATCTGGAGATATTCCATTAATTATACCTTCGATTCTTCTTTTTAGTTGACTGATGTTGACAACCTTCGTTTCATACGTCCTGTCTTTGACATTGTCCCAAAAACGTGCCCTACAAAAGGTCGAGTATTTGTTGTACTTTTTGAAATGTTCTTAGAACCAAAACAAAGAGTAAAAAACCAAGTTTGCAGAAACTGAGATCCTGTAGAATAAACGTTATAGCGAAAAAATGTGGAAATTTACACATATTTTTTCCCCCCAATATCTCCTTTTCTATTCACCGTAGAGTAAAAACTGTTTTATAAAAATTAAAGTGGAGAAAGTTTGCTACAATTTGTTCTCTTTGACTTTTCGATTCGTACAATATTTTTCAAGTCATAAAGCTTTGAAGGTGAGATAATTGCTGTTAAAAGACTAAAAACAACATTTTTCTTAATTATTGATGTATTTATTATTTTTGAGCATTCAATTATTTTATGAATTAAACATTAACCTGTCATATATAAGTTACACACATACTGTTGTTATATGTACTATATGGGACTTTTGTAGGCCAAACAAAGAAATATAAACCCAGCAATCCACATTTAGCCTTACAAATCTCAACTAACCTAGTGCTACATAACATAATAAGAAGAAATTTATTTTTTTAACCTCCGGAACCACAGTTAAGTATTACATCAGAGGATGAAGATGAATGATGTGTAGCGTGGGTGAAAATGCCATGCGTGGCAGGATTTGAACCCGGAACCTCTGGATGAAAGGCCGAGACGCTACCACTTGAGCCACGGAGGCCGGCAATAAGAAGAAATTACAATTCCACCAACTAATTACCTGAATTTATATCCTTTATCTTTGTACCTCAAATCAGATTATGCTGGGTAATGTTATAATAGTTTAAAAAATATTTATTTTCCTTAATTGTTACTGAATTGAAAGGAAAATCAACAATGTCCAACTCCTAGCCAAGGAAGAAAGAACAAAATTGCTTATAATGGGGGATGTTGAAAGTAAATTACACACAATAATGTTGATGCTGTGAAAATAACAACTAATAATGTAGTGTGTTTTAAACAGACAGTTCATAAGATCCATTGAATTTTAATTTATAAATAATAAGCATATATATATATATATATATATATATATATAAAATAAGAAGAATTATTTACCTTATGCAAAAAGTACACAGGGATACAAAGATGTACCCCAAATTATGTCTGTAAACAAAATGAACATAGATACAGCACTGGTTGACCGATTGTCACATACTGGCACCAAAGTGAGGAAACTACTACAAATACTATATCATTAGCGTTACCTAGTGATGACTTTTGGAATTAATCAGCTACCAAGGGTACTCCTGTATCAGAGAGTACCTCTTCAGGGTTAAGATTACCTCTTCAGGGAGAATTAATATATAATCTTATTATTGCTTAATCTATGTTAAATAGTAATAATGATAATAATAAATAAATAAATAAATAAATAAATATATATATATATATATATATATTTTGCATGCTTTTACTTATACATTTGTTTTGTTGCTATGTATTTTGTTAATTTATTTTTCTGGTGATGGATTTTTACATCCACCTTGGTTGTTACAATAGAAAAAATAATGTATATTACACATCACAGATAATTCTTTAAAATCTTCCAGACTCTAATCTTGGGTGTATTCAGTACTGATGTGATATGCTTATGTGTTTAGTTGATTTCTTTGGATTGCAGTTGATATTTTCATATTTTTTTACTCATTTCATTATTTGATTATAATTGTATATTTACTCTAACATGATTTTCTGTGGCTGCTGGACCAGTTTCAAGCAAGTTTTCATACCATTTAGATATAGTAAGTCTTTGGGATTTTGATTTATTTCATTGTGGGTCTGAATTTTATCGGAATAACTAGTCAGATTTTGATGTAAATTAACTCATTTACATACAAACTAGTTGATCTGGTGATGTAATGAACTAAACAGCATTAAATTTGAATTGTTCTCTTATGATATTCAGTTAGCTTTTTTTTACATTTTTAGTTATTAGATATTTTATATTACTAACTTATAAATGCTTGTATTTGAAATTGATCTAAAATGTCATTTAGTATATGTAATCCTGTAATTATAGATTTTAAATTGTAAATTCTAAATATTAGTATTAAAGTTTGAGTTATCAAAAAAAAATATTGGCTGTGAACGAATAAATTAGCTTAAAGTGCAATATATATTTCTTTTATTTGGTAATTTTGGCTTCGCAGCTCTATTTATTTGGCATTTACACTTTATGTTTTTATGTATTTTTTTCTGTTGTTTTGCACTGCTTATTGTATGTGTCTATTTATTGTGTTTGTTCTTTTCTTTGTTGCATTATCAATAAATGTTATTTTTTGCATGTTGTTGTGGTATTTGTGTTTTTGTGTGGAATGGAATGCAGTTGGTTCAGATTCACATTGGCCTGGATGGGCAGATGTTCGTAAACTCAGTGAAGCAGGTGTACGTCGTATGTCAGGTAATTTTAAAATTAAAACAAAAATTCATTCTTTTAATGTTATGCTTTTTACGAGTATTATTTAGAAAAATATATTTCTTATTTATTGTTTGCTTGGCAGTAAACAAATACTTTTTTTAAAGGCTTGTGTAAATTAGATTTTATTTTTATAAATTATCTTATTCTTTCATTTATTATTTTTATTTTGTGTTTGTTATTGAAAATTCTTGAAATTCTATTTATTTATTAAAGTTTTTTTGAAAAATATTCAGTTATTTCAATTCAATCAATACAATAGTTGTTTATTTTCTCATATAAAGAGTTTTAAAAACTTCTGAAAAAGTCAGTTTCTAGTTTTTTAAGTGATTTTTAATGTTTTTAAGATCTCTTATTCCAAAAGACTGTTTTATGAATAATATTAGTGTACTTAGAGGCTTGTTTGATTTTGGTTGAAATTGCTACAGAGTTTATGTCTTCAGTCATTTGACTAGTCTGGTGCACCGCCTCTTTTCTTCCTTTTCTTTTATTCTGTACCCCAACAAGTCAACATATAACTGTTATGAGATAAAATACTTTAATATTTATCTTCTTTTGTTGATATTTAGTCTGTACACTTCCTTCTTGTATCAGATTTAACAATCCTGGGTGTTTAATGTACAGATCATCAACCTTGCCCTTCTTTTTACAAGATTCTGTCACAGACTTCTCCATTGTGTAGTCTTACCAATTCACTTAAAATCTTCAACATTCTTTTTTAATACTGTGTTACAAATGTTCCTACATTTAGTTTCCTTGCTTTCCAATTGTCCTAATTTTTTGTTTTGCTTTCATTATTAACTGTGCTCCTTATAAAATATTTAAAAAATTTATTTTTAATTTCTAAATATACATTAAATATCGGTAAATTTCTTTTCTTCATTAAAGCTCTCCAATTTGAACAAGTCTGCTTTTGATACCTTCTTTATTTCATCCAACCTTTTTAATTTTACCACCTAAATAAAAAAGAAAATGAAACTTTTAGTACATCTATTTTAATATTTATTATCTTCATATCTTTCTCATTTATTATCTTTATTTTATCTTTGTTTGTATGTAGATTAAAATTCTCCCCCAGTAACAAATTATTATCATGATTCTTTGTCAAATAAAAACTATTGTCTCAATAAAATAATATTAATAGAGATGTTGAAGTCATCATTATTTTTTTTTAGATTCAGCCAAATTAATAATATTGGTGTATGTAAACATATTTTTTTTTGTCGCTTAACTGCTACTTAACTCTCGAGTTTTTGCTTATATAAGTAAAAAAAGAGGGGCTCTGCTACATCCTTGTCCTACTCCTATATGTATGCCCCGGGTTCGAATCCCGGTCAGGCATGGCATTTTTCACACACGCTACAATTCATTCATCTCATCCTCTGAAGATA
>JAAAKQ030149099.1:0-13006 GCA_010016005.3 Zanna intricata
ATATATATATATATATTTCTGTTACAAAATTAAACTTGCATTTAATTTTTTATTTATTTTTAGTAATCATTAATAAATAATAAATTAATTTTA
Source organism: Zanna intricata (assembly GCA_010016005.3). Classification (NCBI taxonomy): domain Eukaryota; kingdom Metazoa; phylum Arthropoda; class Insecta; order Hemiptera; family Fulgoridae; genus Zanna; species Zanna intricata. Next base: position 94 of record JAAAKQ030149099.1, read on the forward strand.
ATGATGATTTATCTTTTTGTTTATTTTGAATGGAACATGGTATCGATGAAAAACGTAAATTTATCAGTGAACTATAACTTTCATCGTATACGGTGTTATTGATTTGAAACAGTATGGTACAGAATGTTTAATAATAACTACATGAGTATTCTCGAAGCTCAACGTCATAGTGTCACAGATGTTTGTCAATCTTTTGCCGTTGACAGGTGCGGGTACGAGAAGTTATATTTCACAGCACGGTATGAATTTTACACCGGTGACTGTTACATACAATTCTACTTTATGAGCTGACCATATTATATAACGAAGTTAAGTTATTAAAAAAGCTTGAATACTGTATTTCAATAAACAGAGATGTGTAAAAAGCTTATTTTAATGTTATATTAATATTATATTCAAACAGATTTTATACGATACGTAGTTTAAATCAGATTTATTTGAATAATATTATATATTTTATAAAATAACTACTTTATCACATTTAATTGTCAGCTTTAAAATGGTTTATTGACGGCTCTAGCGCATCTACACTGTTTAAAATTCTTTTATTTTTGCTAGGAAAACTTAATAACAATAAAAACGGAATTACAATAAATAAACAAAGAAAATAAAGGTAAAACAAACGGTATATCTTAATATATGTAGACACTTGGCAAAACATAAATACATCCACGACTGAAATAACAATAAAGTATTAAGTTAAAAAAAAACCCAGAGATTGTAGATTGTAAACCAACAGCAAAAGGTTAAAAACAGAAGTAGAGAAAAAACTTTCTAACTATTGAATAATTTTTTTTTAATCTATAAATAAACAAATGAAGTATTATAAGCCTAACGCAAAAAATACACATATTTCACCAAGACTATCACTCGAAGGAATTAATATTTATATATATATTTGTTAAAAAAAAAGCAAAAAATTTTATTTCAAGATCTTTTATCATAATAATAGGTAGTTTAAAAGTAGGTGAGCCTTTTTGCTTACTACTTTATTATACCTAATTTAAAAGAGGAAAAAAAACAAAATATTTTTACAAATTTTTTTTAGAATTGGTTGCTGAAATTAGACGAGCTACCTTGAAAAATTTCTTGTAAAATAGAAATCTACACATATATAACAGAATTCTTTAACCACGTTTCTTATTATTGTTTTACGTTAGCTACCTCAAAATATTGAAACATACAAAAATTCGAAGTGATCAATTTTTTCTCATTTGTTGTATTTTCTCCTCTGGTGTATTTCAAAACCTTAAAAATATTTAAACTTTATACCTATTTACATATAAAGGAGGGCATAATAAAAGGTAACAGAACAGTAAAATATATGCGAGATATATGTAATATTTGATAAATATTTTGATAAAAAAATAAAAGCAAAAATTTTTAAAACAGTTGTGAATTCGATATTGAAATATGTAACTGTATCCACATGCAGAAACAACTGAAACTAGGAAACATATTGAAACAACCGAAATGAAGTTTTTAACACTTATAGATAGAAAAATTTGGTGGGACCGAATTCTGACTGATATTATAGTAAAGTTACTAAACAGATTTCATATAAGGGTGGATATCAGATTGAAGAAAACAATAGTAGAATGTTAGTTCATCAGTATGAATGGTTATAGATTTGTCGAAGTAGTTTTAGATTTGTTACTATATTGATTGAAGGATGGGTCGACCAAAAGAGATGGTGGAAAGAGTAATAAAGTACACAGTTGGTTGAATAACATCATAAATCCAAATAAAAATATCTGACGTGGACACTACATGACTTCCTTGTACACCTATTAAATTTCATATACACAATTTTTTTTTTTTTAATGAAAAGTACATATAATTTATTTCATTATTAGATTTGATATTTAAAAAAAATTATATTATAATTGTTATTTATCGTAAAACGATTTTTACAATTAAAGGCTAATAATTATAAATAAATCAATATATTTAAATTTAGAAAAAAAGTTTAAAAAAAAGGAGATAAAGACTGTTTCGAATCGATGTGCCTTCCCCTTATAAGATCCAAATATTTCATTAATTAAAATTCTAATTGTCTATAATTGGCTTTTTTTGGTCAATTCGATTCAAATCAGAAGGGACAACTAGATGTTACAACAGTCCTAAATCCAAAATTTCAACATTGTACAGCTAATCGTTTTTGAGTTATGCATACAGTTATATACATACGTACGTACGGACGTCACGCCAAAAATAGTCAAAATGGATTCAGGGATAGTCAAAATTGATATTTCCGTTGAAATCTGAAAACCAGAATTTTTAATTCGATACTTTGAAAGGAAGTATCCTTTACTTCGTACAAGGAAAAGTAAAAAGGTCTATTAAACGAACTCGTTACATCATTTTAATGCTTTTTAGGTATATCATATTAATAAAAAGAGAAAAACGTAAAGATACGAGTGTATATGTATTTCAGTAAAATTAAAAAGAGAATTCAGAACATACCTTCAACGTAATAAAACCAGATATAGGGTTATAAAAAAATCCGTTTATTTAGTGTGTTTTAAAAGTATAATTTTTTAAAAATTGCAAAAAAATCTTAAGCATTGCAGTACGTTTTAAATAATAAAACTTAGTTACATAGTCAACAATAAATCATACCTTTAAAAAAACTATTCTTCTTTAAAAATTCTGTAATCTTTATTCTCTTTAATTTTGATCTTCATTTATGAGATAAGTAGGAGCACGTAATCGTTTTAAGCAAAGAACCTGTGTGGAATCAAATTTTTTTGGACGCTTCAACTAATCCGTATACAAACATTCATCAGTTTTTGAAAATCGTTACTTAATTATGTCATAGTTCGTGTTAGATCAATTAATGTGCTTCTGTTAATCTTTTCTAAAGGTATAATTAATTTAATACAGACATTTAATATAGATGTAGTCGTTTTCTTTTGTAATCCGTGAAGGGGCCCTTTACACCCTTCACGGATGCTATAGAAATTTTATATTTTACTTAGGTTTATATTTTAAATATATTTCTATTTATTTTTACATTTTTAATTCCAACTGTGATTATAGTTATAAGATATCTGTGACATTAGTTTTAAGTTTTAGTGATTTTATTTTTTTTCTAGTTTTAGATTTTAGGTAGTATTTTATTTTAATGTAGTTGTTAGGTTTTAGATTTTTAACTTATTCTGTGATATTAGTGGTAAGTTTTTTTAGTCACTTAGTCTCTACTTTTTTATTTTATTTTTATTTTTTTTACGTATTTATTTGTCATTTTAATTTAGTTTTAGATTTTAATTTAATTTAATTTTAGGATTTAAAAATCCTCATTTAATTCGGGCGATAATAACGCTTCGGCGTTTTCGCCGTCCCAGAAAAAAAAAAAATATATATATATATATAAATAATACTGAAATATAGTCCTAGCTTTTAGGTTCGTTTTTAGTTTTTACTTGATTTACGAATTTGCTTTATTTCAAATTTATAGAATATATCGATCTATTGTAATAGTTGCATCCATTTATTAGTAACCGGATGTGAATCTGAATTCTTAAACCAATTATGTTAATTACTGATCGTGGTTTGTCTAACCCAACCGATTTTAAATTAAAAAAAGACGAAAATGTCTTAATAATGAATAAAAACCTGTTCATCAGTAAGAAAAATAACAATCGAAACGGATAGAAATATTCTCGTAAAAAATTGAGTAATTTTTAGAAAGCTAAAAAGGTTTTTCTAGCAAGTGTTAATGATTCAGTAGATGCAGTCGGGTCGATGTTTACTGAATAAGCTAGGCAGCATCTCTTTCCCTCTCTTTTTCATTCGCCCTACACAGCTTATATCTCGAGCTTTATGTTACTGTACCTCTAGTGAGTGCGTCGACTGTCACTGTGTGACACGCTGACATCGATTCTTGCTAGCTTTCTTCTGTTTCCTTGCATTCTCCCTTACTTCTTCTACTCTGTCCCTTTCTCTTTCTTTTTCTATTTTTAACCCTCTCGTTTTATCTTTTCTAATCCGTACCTCCTCTTTTCATGTGCTTTTCATTAAAACAAAATATACCCCTTTCCTTTCTAATTAGGCTTCTCTACTCGCCTGTTTTCTATTACTCTACTATGTAAAATATACCATGAAAGTATAAACGGAAAACGAGGCGAAATATATCTTAGTTGAATCTGGTTGGTTCTTTTATGCTTTGTTAAAATGTTCTGTATTTGTGTGTGTGTGTGTGTGAGTAGTATATATTTACCGGTTCTAGACCACCACCCCTTATTTCAAAATAAGAGCCACTTTTTCAAATCAAACACCCTTATTTTCAAATTAACAGCATGTCCTTATTTCAATTTAAGAGCATGTTCCTTATTTCAGTTTAAGAGCATCTCCTTATTTCAAAATAAGAAGCAAAACCTCCTTATTTCAAATTAACAGCATGCCCTTATTTCAATTTAACAACCATAGTGCTCCTTATTTCAATTTAAGAGCATGCCCTTATTTTAATTTAAAAGCATCAGTACGATTAAGAAAATTCAAATTGCCATCCCTTATTTCAAAATAAGAGCCACTTTTAATTTTAATGAGCCGAAGCCCATTAAAATCAATATAGCTCAAACAATACTATAATGATCATAAGGTAAAGTGCTAATACCATCTTCCAGTATAAATCTTTTATCATCAAAAGGTGAGAGAGCTTTCTTGTTCACTTCAACTCTGTTTAAGGAGAGGCCATTCTTCACCAGGAGATATTTTTATTTTCTGCAAAATTATTGTTCAGTTTAGAGAGAGGCGATTCTTCTCTACAAGAATTGTAAAATATTTTTTTTTAGATTTTTATATTCTGTAAAATTAATGTTCAGATTAAGAAAATTAAAATCGCTACCCCTTATTTCAAAATAAGAGCCATTTTTAATTGTAATGAGCCGAAGCCCATTAAAATCAATTTAGCTTAAGCGTCATTATACTGGTACTTGAACATTCTGTAGAACTCTGTGTTAATAGCATCAATATTCTTAAATAATTCAGTCCACTTATCAACATCTAAAACTATCCTGTCATTGCCGCATTTAAGAACAACCTCAGTTGCATCTTTCACGTTTCAGACTTCAATAGCAAAATTGTTTGTAATATTAATATTTTTAACCAATTCCATCTCTTTATTATATAAAATAAAAATTTCTATCAATTCAGTTTTTATCATAAGTGAAGAATAAACGTTACCGATTAGTAATTTCTAGCGAGCTGAAAATTCCCACAAAAACTCGATTTTTTTTCAGCGGTCGATCTTATTTCGAATTAACGACCATCCTTCTTATTTCGATTTAACGACAATTTGTTTATCCAATCGAAATAAAATGTAACGTATGTAAATGTAATGTTTACGAATTATAATTAGATATCTATAATAAACATGGATAATTTTGAGAAAAAATTAATATTAAGAGAAAAATTCGGTTGTAGTTGTTTTTACAAAGAATTAAATAAATTTTGCCAATAAGAAAAAGAATTTTACGATTGCACGATTAGAGAATTCCGAGAATTTTTAGTAATTAGCAGACCAGAATTATTCGAAGAAATCGTTAGAAAATGCGATTGTGTATGGTATAAAGGCAATTGGCAAGATAAAGACGTGTTATTAGAACATAAAAGAATTGTTAAACAAGGCTAATATAACACATAAATATTTTTACGGCTTTGGCCTTAAAAATAATAATGCGTTCCGCGGAAAATTTCGATATGTTGTTAAAAGAAATATATAATAAAAACTTGCAAGTAAATAATAATAGTTTAAAAACAAAAGTTAGGGATTTAATAGTTCCAGCGGAGGAAATTCGAGAAACCATAAAAATTATGCGACGATTGGAAAGATTTACAACAGCTAGAAACGCAATTTCTTCGCAAATTTTTGAATTTTACCAAAAAAGAAAATTAAAAGAAATAATTTCTATAAGTTGCGAAACTTTTACTTATAAAATAGATGTAAAAGATATAATAGGCAGAAACCAGTTGGTTTCTACAACAGCACAAAGAGGAAGTGTATTAAAAACTTTTTGAACAGAAAAAAATATCGGTAATCTAATTACCGAATTAGCTTTTGTGGATTACACAGAAGAAAGCAAAAAAATAATCGGATTATTTAAACCATTAACCGATGCTTTTTGCGATAATATTATGGTTGTAAAAATTTTAGGAAAAGATTGTTTAGATTTAAACAGAAATTTAGTGAAAAAAGAAATCTGCGGCGCAAGTAATTCTTTTTTGGAGAACATTTTTCTGCAAAATATAATTTATCTAAACAAGGTGAAAAAGCAAAAATTCCACAAAATATTTTTCCATTCGAAGATAACAAATACGTTAATCTCTACAAGAAAAATTTTCCAGATGGAATTGTAAAATTACTGTATAAAATAGAATTAGCAGACAGTGTTTTAATGGAAATCTTAAAAGATTTACCTGGAATTTTAGAAGAATTAAAGAAGCACTATTTTTATTTAACGGATTTAGATATTACACAGGATTTTACCGGAATCTTTAATAAACGAGAAATGGAAAGATATTTGTGCGGAAATTTCTCTTTTACCAAAGATAAAGGCTGATCCGCAAATAATTATATTGTAGACAACGATAAAACAGTAGGATTAAACTGTTTAACATGGTTAAACAACAATACAAGAACAAAAATTTATGATAAATTTGTATGCCAAATGACATCTGCTGGTGTAAATAACGATATCGGTAACCACATCGTAAATTTTATTAAATGTCCAGACAAACGATTAAAATCCACATTTGAAAATCCTAATGCGCAAAAACACGGAATTACAAGACTGGAATCTACGATTTATGTAGATAAATATTGCGAAGATTACCAAGATCCTATTAAATCTGTAATAAATGTGATAAATTCCGCTAAAAAATTGTTTTTAAAAGCACCTTTTTATTCTGTTTATTTATCTGCGCAACGGACTAAAATTTGTAATAATTTAAAATCTTCTTGTTGTTTCGTTTACAACGATATATTGTTTTACAGTTTATGGGCAGATTCTCTTACAAAAAAAATTAACAGTATATAAAATTTTCCTTCCAACAGATCCAGAAAAAAAGGAAAAAAAAAGATATTATTAGTGCGTATATTTTTAATCTTTTGCCGATGAATTATGTGGAAATACAGGAAAACGCAAATAATAAAAAAAAATTATTACTAAAACACACAGCTTATATAAAAATAGCGAAAACTTATTTTTGTTATCCGAATAGTTTATTTAGCACAGTTGTTGAAAATCCACACGAAATGGGATTAGTGGATACTACGTATTGTAAACCGTATTTTATGGATAAAAAAACTATCTGCGAAAAATAATTTAAAAATTTACAACACACAACAAATTTATCCTTTAAAGAAAATGCATTGTTAACGGAACTAAAAAATTATGGAGAATAATTCTATTTTAGAACGCAAAGAAAATTTCTTAAACAACACAGAAACTTTAGATTATACAATAGCCATAGAAGCAGTAGAATTAAAAAATGTAACATTTAAGAGAAATTTTACGAAAATTTAACTTGTAAAAGATTGGAAAGAAATTCTGTTGCATTCCAAATTAGAAGTATTCGCTTTTACTGTAAATACAGAACCGAAATATCCTATTGTTTCTATCTACTGTAGATATTATAACACGAATAATTACAATATTTATTTCGTAAAAGGTTCCTTTAAAAATAATCTAATAAAATTCCACGATACTGCGATACAAAAAGAATTTCTAAAACTGAAATATAACAATAAATTTTATTTCCTGTATACACCTACAGATGAACCTTTCGTTACTATTGTTACAAACGATTATAAATATTTTAAAGGAAATAAATACACAGATATTGCGATAACTTCTATTTATATAGAATTAATCGACGAAAATGTAAAAAAAGAGAAAAAAGCTGTAGAAAACGCAGAAAAGATTTTTGGAAAATGTAGGAATGGGGAAATTCCCATAAAAAATAAATACATCTAAATTCTGAAAATTATAAGAAGATGAATACATAGTTAATTCTATAGAGAAAATGATATTTAGATCTAAAACAAGATATGTGTTTACGCTGGAAAATATTAATGGGGAATTTATCTCTAATCCTTTTATGGAACAGGAAATAGAAGAAAAAGGGGAAAATTTTTATTTTTATTTTAAATTTAAAGTAAAAGCCGATATCATCCGTACTTCCAACAACAAAAAATGTTATCGTGTTATTTTCGTCGCACAGTAATGTGTTATTTTTAGGGTAAATAACCTTAAAAATATTCTCTAGTCGTATTTCGCAGCCATTTATCTAAGTTCTTTATGGTACATTTCCGACATACAAGAACAATTTTTAATTAATTTTTTCCAATTCTCTTCGTCGTGCCATTCCAAATAATCGATTATTTCTTCTGTAGTTGCATCCCAAAAATTCTTTGTCGATCTCGTCTGCTAAACGCCATTGTTCTCTATTAACACAAAAACAACCGTTTTTCCTCCAAGATTTAAGAACTTTTTCGCGAACTTTTTCTAATTTTGTTTCGAGTTGTAGTTTTTCTTTTTCTAGTTTTTTTTGTTAATAATAATTCTTGTTCTTGGTCGAGCTCCATTATATTTTATAATATTAAATCTTTTAAATACGAACATTTTTTTTTCAATTTTAAGGTAGATTTATCTTAAAAATTTTATCTATCTTATTTGCAAATAAAGAAGATTCATTAATTTTGACAGAGGAAATTGCAGAAGAAGAACTCTAAATTGGATTATCGAGAAAAAACGATTTGGAATTCCTTTTTTGGATTCTAAAAGAGACCTTTAAATTTCAGGGATCTGGCCTATAACAAATTAAAGGCTATTTTTATTTAACAAGGATCTAAAAGTCTTCTTATTTTAACTAAACATTTTTATAACCCATATAATGCTCTAGAGAAATACATTCGTAATAGTAGAGGCAGTTAATTACGTACATTAAAAAAAATACAATTAATATATAGATAGTAATCTGTTGACACATACCTGATTAAAATTTGTAAAGGTGACATTGTAATTGTGTTTTTGAAATGGAAATTCGCACGTTAAAATTTTATTCAAACCATTTTGTAAAGAGTACTTTTTCAAATGCTTCACAAAATGTATACCACCCCTTTTCTACACCTTTGAATGAACATGCTGCTACCGTTTTACTATTATCTACTAAGTATTGAAAGAACGTTTTAATGCTTGATCTTTTTACATCGGAAGGAATATCACAATGTTGAACGAAATATTTTTTGTATTGACGATAAATTATATTTCGAACTTCCAAATTTGGCACTTGTACTTTAATTATTACAGCAAAATCATTGCCATCTGTAGATATATTATATGTCAAATATCCTAACTTCAGTAAATGAGATAGGATTAAATCTTCGTTTTTTATATCAGAGACATTATTTTTTGAATACAAAATATTTTTTAAGGCTTGAACATCATTTACGGAGATTTCTTCTTCAAATGGTATATTTACGTCTCCCTAGCTAACAACAGAATCGTAGTAACTCTCAAATCTGGGCTATCAAGCATTTGAAGAACAAATTTACCGTAACCAGATTCACCCCAATGTAATTTAAATTCAGCAGTTTCTAAACAACGTAGAAATGAGTGAGTATTAAAGATATGCCGGCCTCTTCTACAAACGTGTAACCATTGTACCATTTTTTGATTATATTCTTTCACCCTGCATATGACTGAAATTCTTTTCTAACTAAGTCATTTCTATCAGTTTCATTTTCTGTTATCCCATAAAAATTTACGAGGTTGTGATTATCTAGAAATCTATAATGTATGAGATTATTAATGTGAGATAACCCAGTAGATGTAATATAAGAAACGCCAGTGATTATTATTCTATTTACATTGTTGTTTTCTTTTGCTAACGAACCTATTAGATCAGATGTCATATCTATGATCGGCTCAATATCCTCGTTTATTTTATATCTAAGCAATGCACTGTTAATTACGCAATCGTTATTCGTCGATCAATACAATCACTGGTTTTCCGTGATGATAGCATAAGTATTTAAAAAGAAGTGTAAGGGATTCTTTCAAATCTTCTATGGTCATTTTACGGAAATTGACGCGCCAGTTTCTACAATTCAACCTTTCTTCGTCGTCTAAATGTGGACTTGTTTGTAAATATCTGTGTTCTTCGTAGGTGCCGCTTACTGACCTTAGAAACTGTGCGATCGCACCATCGTAAGTTCTAATAGAACCTGACTTGAAACTGATATACATTACAGGATATTTGCAAAAATTATCGTTAAAAAAGTTTTCATTGTCTTTATAGATCCGAAGGGTTTTGAAGATATTTATTATTTCTGTATTGTTACATGATTTTATAGACAAAAATAATTTCAGCATATTTACGTTTGTAGATTTGCCAAATCTACGGGGTGCAGTGACGAGTATTGATTTGGGGCCAGTCATGATCGTTTTTATTAACATGCTCTTATCTACAAACCCTGATGACCGAAATACGTCTGCAAAAGTCCGATGCGGTGGAATAGTATGTTGACCCCTAAAACAAATAATTGTATAAATTAAAATACTATTACCGAGTAACAGTTTTTGTGATAATTAAATTAATTCGTGTTATAATTGTTGACAATGTAACGAACGCACCGAAACTAATTACTGACCATAACGCGTTAAAAAAAGTCATTAACTAATAAACTACAGAGAATAGTACCTATCTGGAACTACAAATCTGCTCATTTTCATTTCCTAAATACTTAATTTTTATTCCTTAACATGTTAACATCTTGTTAAAAGTTACGTGGGAATCTTTCTAAAAACCATCTTAATTAATAAACTATTTGAAGCTATTCTGTAAAAAATTGCAAATGCAAAAATTAGTAATATTATTGGAAAAAATATAGACAATCTTACCTCACTTAAACGAGTACAGAACAACACCATGTAACACAATAACAAAATTTTTAATAATTTGTTAATTTAGAGGTTTTAATCGAAATGAACTTTTATTACCTAGTAATGAGAATACATAGTCTCTTTTTAAGATAAAATTAAAAACAACCTTATAAAAAAAGACTAACGGGCAAATAAAAAGCAAGCCTTAATAGATAACTAGATCTATTATATTATCGGTACATTCCACAAGTAGTAAATTACAATTAAAACACTATCTCTTTCTTACATAATAACAAATATGCCTGCTGTAATCCCACTAATTATAACAGATAATATTGTATGTAATTCTTTGTGCTGCATTGTGTAATATCTAATAACGAAATTTTTGTCTTTTACGCGGGCCCTGTTGTTGATTTTTATAATAATATCTCTACGTATCTTTAATTTAAAAGTAAGAAAAATTTATTTCCGGCTCCTTGTTAAATTAAAATAATACCTAAATATTGTTCTATTTGCCTTAAATTTTTTTCGTGTAAAATTAAATTGTTTAATATTTATAGGTGATTTAAACAATGGAAAAAACAAGGAAATTAATAGTAAATGTCAACCAATATCAGTTCAGATAAAGAGCGTAATTTCCTCTATTAGATAAAAACGTATAATATATTCTCTTCTTTTCTATTCAGTTCGAGTCGAGACAGACGTTGGCAAACTACAGTTTTTAAAATATGGAAAATAATAGTAGTAAAAATATCTTGCAAGTAGCTTTTGATCGATATTTCGAATACTTTAACGACATAAAAAAATTAAAAACTTATTTGGAAGATTGCTTAAAAGTGTTAAATACTATAGAAGAAACCGATATGGAAGTTGTAAAGAAAAAATAGAAGAAGGAGAAATTAATTATTCTACCAACTCGACCAAAAAACGGTTTGCAGAAATTAATAAAATTAGAGAAAAAAACGACGGAAAATAATCCAGAATTTCTGCATAAGTATTTAGTGAAAAAACTCGTAACCGATATTAATGTTGTAGATATAAATATGCCTAGTAAGAAAGATAAAGAAGGAATTTACACATTTTTATGCTCTTACAATAACACACTGGAGAAGTTTAAGGCGAAACATTTTTATATGTATGCAGCTTTCTGTTACTATTTGGAAGAATATCGTAATTATTTTATAGTGGAAAAACCAGAAGAATCGTGGGGTGTGTTTTTAAAACAGAATTTTAAAATATCTGAAAGTTATTTTCTAAAATTACCAAGGGTAGGGAAACTTGTTAATGATTTTTCCAGACTGAAATTTTTGTCGCTTACATTTGTCGAATTTGTTAAGATTTTTAAAAAGGTAAAAGAGATGCTTACTGTGGAAGAATATGGGAAATATTGGAAACAAGTATAGTATAAACGTCCTTGCTTTAGGGATAAAATGACAAAAGCAAGGTCACTGTATGTTTAAGTATATGTATGCGAAATAAATGAATTCATTCTTTTTCTTGTTGCTTTATCTCCTTTATAAAAAAAATATTTTAATGTAGTAAAAATACTCGTTATAATTGAAACACGTTAATTTAGTAAAATTGTAATAGTACGATTATGACTTTTGTTAACGAGAATTATTTTTCCTTTATTATTAAAAATCCTACTAGAATTAAGATCAGTATTATCCCTATAAAATTATACACTTTGGGAAAATTTTTTTCTGGGTTCTTTTGGTGGTGAATTTTGTACCGGTTCTTGTGGTAGAAGTTTAGTTTGTTCTGGTTATTGCGAAGGTGTAGTTTGTGCTGGTTCTTGTGGTGGAATTTTAGTAAAGATTTCCGTAGGTTTATTTGTATCCTGTGTACAAGATATATTACTGTTTAACATTATACCACATTAATTTAAATCAGTATTTGTTTCGGTTCCGCCTGGCATCTGATGAGCTGTGTGTCTGCGGGGAGGTTCAGTCGAGTACTCATATGATGTTCGACTGCCCCGCTCTTGGGGGGGCCAGAGCTCAGGCCACCCTGGAGCTTAGAGG
>JAAAKQ030149121.1:0-13006 GCA_010016005.3 Zanna intricata
AGTAGCCCTTCGTGGCACAGACATTCGGTCTTATGCTCTAGGGTGACCGAATGGGGTGGTGGTGGGAGAAATGCCAGGAAACCAATAACTAGCTAAAACAAAAAAAAAAAAGAAAAAAAAAGTGGTTGACTGTCAAGGGGTCACCTGTGCTGGGACTAGGTCCCGAGTTACAACTATAGATGTGATTTAGTGACATGTGATTTCACGATAAATGAACCTGTGAAGTTTGTTTAGATTCAGTTCACTGGACAAATTTCTGGATATATCCAGGTACACCTCATGGAGGCTCAATCCAACGTTTGTTAAAATTGTTATTTTGTTTAAAGTTAACAAGACCTGAAATCAATCTACCTCAAACAAAATATTTGTTTATAGAAATCTGATCCTCAGACTAGTCAACTCATCTGTGTCACCTGAAGACCACATAGAAGAATTCAGCAATATAAAATACTTAGAACACATAAATGGGTAGAATATGACACTCACTGACATACTCCTACATTAAATAAATAAACAAAAACTGAAAATAGCTCTCAAATTTAAAACTATGAATATACTATGACCTTCAGAACATCAAACAAAACAAATCATTACACACAGAACACAATGCTCCTAGAATATATAAATGAACTGGTCTGATCGCACTATTTTTAATAAAATTATACTTAATTAATAATTTCTACTTAATAATTCCTAATTAATAACTAATATCCCTAATTAATAATCACTATTATTATTAATACTTAGTCCCATCAGTCGGATGGGGTTTAGTTTTAAAGATACATATAACACTTGAAGGCCCTTCTTAGCAGCACTGAGTAAATATTTGCAATATATTTCATAGACACATTTCAAATTTACCATCATTGACACAACTTTGATATTGCACCCACAGAAAAAAGTCCACATCTTAGATATGTTTAAATTTTTTAAAATATAAATGTTCCAAAAGTTAATTACATAACAATAAATTAACAAACATAATTTAAATTCAACATAACTTTCTACCATATTTTAGACATTAGTAAGGCTGAAAAAAAAAATCATAAAATAAAATAAAAAATAAAAACTGTCAACAATATCAAAAGAGCAATACAAAATATTTTGAAGAAATTTATTAAAACTATTTTAATCATTAAATCAGTTTCAAAGTTTCAAATATTGTTGCTCTCAAAGTTGTTTCAAAAGTTAATGGTTTAAATAATTTTCATTACTGATTTTCATGGACAAAGTGTAGAAAATTATTAATTAAAACACTGAAATAAAAGCAAATTACATAACATTTATAAAATAAAAAAACATTTTGTAAATACAAGGTAAGAAGCAAAGATATTGTTAGAGGTTTGAATAATTTATATAAAACATTAAATGTTCTTTTTTATAAGATTAAAACAAAAAATGTTTGAAGGTTTTATTGTCTTATAAATTATTTTTTTTATAAAAACATTTTTTTATTAATCATCCATCTAGAAACTGTTTTCTTAAATACATTTTAATTTTCATTGAATTACTGGAATTTATAACAAACTTTTGACTTTTATTTATCATATGTGTAATCATGTACTTGAATGTGGTTAATAACAACTGTATGTGGAATACTGTAGATGATATATAAGTTACTTATATATGTAATAATAGTAAAATCTTTTTTTTTATTTTTTTTTAATGCCCAATTGAAACATGGATATGGAATAGCCCTTGTGCAACTAACTGCAGAACTTTAATATGCATCCAGGGCCATGATAAGAAAATGGGGGGCCTAATTTTGTGCAGAAATAAAATAGTGGTAATATACATCATTTTTTTACATTATAGCTGTACTTCATTCAACTGTTACATAAGAAGTATTACCTTCTGCATCATTAGTGATGCAGTGATAATAGTGATAATTAGTGATGCAGTGATCATTATTGATATTACCTTCTGCATTAGTGATTGCTGTGATAATGATGTTAATTTTTTATTTATTTACATTATTTTTTTGCTTTAGAATCTCTAGATTAAGAAAAAACTTAGAGGCAGAAAAATTGCTGTTATTGTAAATATGAAATACATTTTGAATTTTTTTGTTATGCTTGGACATGGCAATACTTTTTCAATTTAAGTTAGAAACAACTTTGAAAATAACATCGAAAATACATTTCAGGTCAACAATAGAAGATTGTTGCTAACTAATAATTTGTTTATCACCAAACTACTATAATAAATATTTCTAAAGATTAGCTTATTAGAATTTTTTGAGTTCATTTAAACATTTTTTTGTGTTATCTGGACTAGTTTTGCAGTTGGTGGAGATGGAAATATTTATGAAGGAAGAGGCTGGAAAGCTGTTGGATCTCACACACGTGACTACAACAATAAAAGTATTGGAATTGTTCTAATCGGAGATTATACTAGTAAGTAATTTAATTAACATTAGTTTAAACTAAGGTTAAAAATTAGTACATTCTTCTTTCCTTATTTTTCATGGCAGTTACTAGGACATCTATTGACTCACTAGCAGAAATAATATTTTATATTTTTAGTATCACTAAAAAGGGTGAAATGAAAATTAAAGTGCTGCTTTAAAATAGACTTATTAAAACTTCTAAAACTTAAAACCTCACTCATGAAAGGTTCAAGTTTAATCATATTAATATACTATTCTGATATTTTATTTATTTTGAAGCGCTGCATAAATTCATTATCATAGCAAAGTTACAGTTTGTTGTATTTAAAACTAAATTTACACTGTAATAAACATAAACTTATTTTTAAAAATCTTATAAAAATATCAAAAAAATATTATGTTTATAGTTATATTTAAAAAATCAGGTTTACCATCCAGATTAATTGACTAAATTCTACCCTTTTATTGATTAAATTTATTAAATTGTACCCTTTTTTTTTAATTATTTCTTTAAGACAGCATTCTAGATATGTTTAAGTGTCTTGAATAACTTCAATTCCAATTAATAGGAACCTCTATCGAGTCCTAAGAAAGTTTATAAAATCAGTTATCCTGAGCTATTTTTAGTAGTCAGGACCAAAATGTCTACTTTGTAAATGTATCAAAAAAATTGTATAATAAAATCAGTCATTATTCTTAGGGGATTATCTACATACAAAAATTAATCATATGAAGTTTTCCTCAGAAAATTAATACTATTGTGAGATCTTTTGTTATCATTGTAAACATATTTACTCTCTTATATTAATATGAAAGGTAAAAAGTAATGAACAGTTTGTTATACATTTATGCTGCTGAACTGTTTTAAAATCTGCATTATGAAACAAACTTCTAAATAACAAGTTTGTTTATTTAACATAAACTTTCTTAAATTATACATAGGGAAAGTATCAGAAACTTTTAGAATAAAAAAATATGGCCATTTTCTTTTTTTTTCTTTTTATCAAATTATGTATTTTAGATTTTAGAAAGTTTTTCTGAGGGCATTCAATTTTAAAAATAAGTATTGCATTTCTTTATTTACAGGGCATTTGATTTTTCATGGAGGCAAAGTCTCAACATCTAATTTTTTATTTAATTTTTACATGACTGCCGAAAAAGGAGTGTAATATTTTTAGGGTATATGTAGGTATGTTATTCCACTGTACTGGCTCAACGGCCGAACCAATTTAGATAAACGACCCCACATCTGAATCCTTATGTCTCTGGGAGTGTCATAGGCTATATATATGTAGTAGTCTGGAGATTTGCCGGTTGAACCATAAACTTTAATGGATTGAATTAATAAACTGTGAGACTCTATCAAAGTGTTCACTGGGTTTGAACTGAATGATTCAAATTGATTCAATCAAAAAATAATGTAATTAAATCTATATTAAATAAAATGATATTAAATAAATTCAAAAAATTTCTGTTTAATAATAATTGGTTTCCTATGGGGACTATGTGTGAGGCTAGAGTAGTGAGGTGATACTTTTGCATTCATCACGTACACTCTCAATCTAACAGACCACAGTTATTCAGAAAGTTTGTTATATCTTCCATTGGAATCCTTAGGTTACCAGGCGTATCATAGGTATATAAATATGCCAGCCTCCGTGGCACAAGTGGTAGTGTCTCAGCCTTTCATCCAGAGGTCCTGGGTTCAAATCCCGGTCGGGCATGGTATTTTTCACACACGCTACAATTCATTCATTTCATTCCTCTGAAGATATACCTTAACGGTGGTTCCAGAGTTTAAAAAAAAAAAAAAATCTATATAAATATGTATGCTCTGAATAGTAATTGTGCTATATTAAAGAACCCCTAACTACATTTACATAATTTTGTTGAAGACATTTCCTTATCAACGTAAGACCTGGTGAGAACTTAATCATTAGACAGCCTTAAATGCCTGCTATTTCTACAACATGAAAAATATATTTAAACAAATAAAAACCATCTGAAAGTTGATTGGTCACCCATTATTTTATTTTATTAAATAATACATAACGATGTTTAGTCCTTTATTTCCATACCTTGTTTTATTTTTTTTTTAGTTTGATTTATTTATTTTTTTTATTTTTTGGCAGCTGTGTTTTTAATTTGTTTAATTTTTTTTATTATGTACCAAGAAAATTTACAGCAGGCAGTTCTTAGGTATTTATTGTTTAGAGTATTAATCTACTTAATTATACTGAAATATATCTGTACATTGAAATTGTTGAGACTTTTAAAGGTTTTTATTTTACAATTTTGTCACTGTAAAATGGTTTCTCTCATTCTTGTAATTTTTGTCTGCCTCTCTGTTCACTACTCTATAACTTAAAAACAATTAATATAATTTTAGTGAAGCTTAACCACTGGAAAGATTGATTATCAGAAGAAATAATAGCTTACTTAACCTTTAAAAAATACAATGTGAATGTAAGTAACATCCGCTATATTAGTTTCAAATATTTTTCTACTATTACCTTCTTAATCTAGCACACAAAGATAGTATGGTGGTTGACCCGATTCCCAATATATGAAATCACTACTACTCTCAATTAATTACATATTGGATCCAATCCCTATTCTTAGAAGAAGGTATAAATAATTTAGAAAGTGGGAGGCTGAATAGAAAAGATAATTAAACCATAGTGGAACTGTAAAGTTCTTGGAAGATAATGTCAGTTTACTCTCTTGGCCAGAATCATAGACCTTATTCCAGCAATCAGCATTGGTAAATGCTTTTGATTTTTAATACAATTAAAATGTGATTTTATCTCGGCCATTTACTGCAAGTGGTGTAATAGTCTGTCAGTATTTTACTGTTTGATCAATATTTATCTATATCATTAATTTTTACAATAAATGATTTAAATTTCATCTCTGTTTAAAGGGGGTATTTTTTAGTGGACTGATTGTGATATCATTCTAACACATAATTGATCATATAATGTGGACTAGTTATAGAATTTAGGTAAGATGATAAACAACATTCTTAACAGAGGTGCACTCATAAATTTTCCAAAACCAGATTGTTTGATTTTGCATTATAGCAGACTGCAAGAATAGGTGGTTGGCTACTTGACAGTATTGTGAAAAATTCACATTCATTTCAGTTTACATTGATAAGACTTCTTTTTCCCAAACTTTTTTTACAAAATGCATATGATATTTAATTTACAATGTTTACCATGCATAATGAACATCATAACTTTCATAGAAAGCAAATCAGATTTTTCTTATTCTTTATATTAATTATTACCATATCAAAGACTGTGCAGATATCTGCACAGACTACTGTGAATATCTGTAACACTACAGATATCTTTAAGATTGCTGTGAAGTAGTCTGATTTTCTAATCAGGAAGGAAATTTTAATTAATTATATTACTATACATTCAAAATAGAATTGTTTGATTGACAATAAAATTTACTTTTCAACTATTACAGATATTGATCCATCAAAAGAAATGCAAGATAAAGCACAAGCACTGATTGAGTTTGGAGTACAGAACAATTACATTCAGAAAGACTATCTTTTGTACGGCCATAGAGAACTTGGAAGTACATCTTGTCCTGGTGATAAATTTTATGAAACTTTAAAAACATGGCCTCACTGGAAATCGAAACAGATTTTTGCATTTTAGAACTAATATCTAAATGTAAGATTTAAATAAAGTATTAATACTATACTATACTAAAAAAAAATTTTATTTTTAATAAATATTAAAAGTTATTATTTTATTATTAATATTATTACTGTTTAAGATATATATTTAATTTAACCCTTGTAAAGTTAAAATTATAACCAAAGTAGTTTTGTACTTTATCAGTAATTTATTTGTGTAGTCTACTATTTTGTTCATTATGGTTAATACTATATTTTTAAAAGAGAATTCAGATTTTACTAGTTTAAATTATTAATTGTCTCTGAATTTATGCAAATGATGAATAACAGTTTTATTTATACAGTAGAGAAAATAACCATATGACTGTTAATTTTATCATTTAAAATTATCTTTAAATGAAACAAAGACATTATCTAAACATGAATGTATTAAGTTGATGCTGAAATTTATCAAGTTATAACATTTCTCCTCATTATCAGTTTTTAAACTTTTATAACCAGAACGGTTATGTTCAGTTCAAAATATACTATATATATAGTGGAATAGGATGTATGAAAAAAATTGATTTTGTGATTTCATTACTTTTTAAGATTATAATACAAGGATAATTTAATGATACAAATTAAAAATATATTCAATATATAATCTACTTCATGTATGTTTGGATTTATGTAAAAAAATAAAGCATAAAGCATAAAGCTGAAGTATTTGGACCTGATTAGAGAAATCATTTTTACTATGACTACTGATTTCATAATATTGTTTCTCTTTTGATGAAATCAGGTATCCATAGCAATAAGAAAAATAAAGAAACCAATTTATCATAAACATTTTAATATTATACTATTACAGTAATATTATAAATAATTTAATGTCGCTTATTATTTAAATATTATAAACAATGTTAATATTGTAAACATAATTAAAATATTAGAATGTATCATGTTTTCAATTACCACAGACAACTAATTAAGGAGAATTCTTGTTTACATCAGGTCCAAATATAGATTTCATGGACTTTATGCGTTATAAGTATTTACTTTAACTTCTTATTTCAAGAATTAATTAAAGAATATTGTATTCCAAAATCTTCAGTTATTAATTTTTTATACAGTTCATATTTCCCTGTAATTGTTTTTACTTGCTTATCCAATAATTTTACTGTATTTGGGTATTTTTTCAACTACATAATAGTCATTTTCATCATCAAATGATATATGATTATTATATTGCAGATAAGTAGTTAAGCATTTGATTGGAGAGCTGCATCAAACCAGTCAAATGACTGAAGACCAAAAAAAAAAAAAGTAGTTAAGTTATAATAATCTAGTTTATAAGATATATAATTAGTGTATTAGCTATGTATCATTGAGTAAGCTACTTATATTGCTACTTATATATAGCTACTTATATATAGCTACTTATATATATTATATATACTAAGTAATATCATTAAAATTATTTTCATTCATTTTATAAGATAACCATACATTTACTAAGTTACACAACACATATACAATGTTTACAATTTTAAGTTTTTGCAAATGTACTGCTTTAAAAAAAATAATTTAGGAGTATATGTGATTAATGTATGAGTTTTTTAATTTGATTTATTTGAAAAATGTAAAATTTGCATGATACTATATTCATGCAAATTTTACATTTTGGTAATGTGTAGTATACATATGTATATGGTTGGTTATCTTCTAAAAAAAAGTTTTAACAATATTATCTGGGATATATCTACAACAAGCCTAAGTTTTGTAACTGTAATTTTTGTGTAGATTGAAAGGGGTATTTCAGATACAGATGAGGAACTATACTATTGCAGTACCAGAGCAGGGTGAAACATGCACATAACTCATCTCATTATATGGATGCATGTGTCTTTCTGCAGGCCGCAGAAGTCTGTCTCGTTTCCCTTATATCATTTATATTCCAATTTTTCTTTTTCTTTTTTTTTGTTTTAACCTCCAGAACCATTGTATATCTTCAGAAGATGAGATGAATGATTTGTAGCGTGTGAAAATGCCATGCTGAACAGGATTTGAACCCAGGACCTCTGGATGAAACGCCAAGATGCTAACACTTCACCATGAAGGCCAGCTGATTATAAATTCCAATTAACAACACCAGCACATACCCAGAGGCAAGAAAAATGGACTATTGCACATTAACTAGTTAAACTTGCAAAACGTAAAGTTAACTGTACATTTATTGTACTCTAAATTCCAGATATTTCTGCAAGAGTGCCTGAATTGCATTTCTCAGATGAATAAGGGTGGGGTATTCTATACAACAATGTATTTCATTTATTTATAAGATAAAGAGTCAATCTGGAAATAATAGAAAATCTGAAAAATATTTTTTTTTCCATTGGTGTCTGCAGAAAAAACTTTTTTTATCCACACAAGCTTTAACTTACATTTAGGTAATGAAATAAATTGTGTATGATAAAATAATTTGAATTACTGAAATCATATATTTGCCAGAAATTTACAATCATTATATTTTTTTCTTGAATATATTTCACAAACTGAGTGATGTTGTAATGTTTGAGATGACTGTACACAAGTACAATAAGTTTCTTAAATATATGCCTTCATTTCCAATCTTACAATCAAACTTTTCTTAAAAAAGAGAAATGGCCACAAAAAAATATACCTGTACCTCAATCCATGCTTATAATAAATAAATACCTCTAATTTACCTATTGTAATTCCTTCAGATTTTAAAAGAATATATATATTACATTTAAATTTTATTAAATAATCCGCCTGGCACAGAATATTATAAGATACCTGAATAATAATGTATGAGTAATAGTATGAACCTTAAAACGATTAATTCAATAAAATTATACAAAATACATGATGTGAGTCATTCAAATCAGTGCTCATTAAAAACTACTAAAGAAAAAATTGGTGAAAATCTGTATACACATTCTTCTTACAGTGAAAATGCACACTAAAAAAGGACTTTTTGAAATTCTGATATTAAATGGTTAAAATTAGGTAAGATTTAATTTTACTATTTTTTTTTTTAATTTGCCGATATCAAATAAAAATATCAACTTGATTTTTGGTGTTTTTATTTTCATGTGAATATTTAAAAACTAATTTCTAAGTTTTTGAAATTCAACCTTGAAAGGGATGAAGAAAGGTAAAAAAAGTATGAACAATAATTGTAAATTTACCCCAATCTGACTACACTAAACATTCACTCTATTTGGGTTTGCAAATAATCTTTAGATAAATTCAAAAACCATTCTCAGAATTTTTTAACTTTAATACTTAAAGGAGGTAAAAAAATATATATATTTTTTTAATTTTTGCTGTTTTACGCTGTTGTTATTGAATCAACCTTTTTTGAGATTTGGTAACATTGTGATGGTAATTTATGTCTGTAATTCTGATTATGTATTTCAAGAGCAAAGCCATGAAAGGAAATTTAAAAATCAATTATTGGGTCTTGTACTGACCAAAATGTTGCTCTAAAGAAATTACAAAAACTGATAGATTTTATTTATTGAACAGACTTTAATTCTTATTATTATTCTTACAAGCATGAGTTTAATGAACACAGAGAGGTCCAGGAGGCAGAGTCCTCTGA
This sequence comes from Zanna intricata, assembly GCA_010016005.3. Lineage (NCBI taxonomy): Eukaryota > Metazoa > Arthropoda > Insecta > Hemiptera > Fulgoridae > Zanna > Zanna intricata. The sequence goes on from JAAAKQ030149121.1 coordinate 9,661, forward strand.
CCAGCTAAACATATCCTGAATGTAACTGGAAACACAAGTAACCATATAGTGCTGGCAAAGCCATGACGGGGATGCTAATATATATATATACACATACTCGACATATATACTGTGGGTGCAAAAGTAGGTATATAGTTGTAGAGTTCTAGAGTTTTCTTTATTACTAGTTGTAATGTTCTGTAGTCCACTTGTGTTCAAATTCTGTAGCCCATTTTCATTGAACCATTTCAGCATTCTCAGTCTTCCAGTACTGTTTGATTATCCACTTTTGATATCAATTTTGATGTTGAAATAATCAACTCAGGTTGTTTATTTTAATAAACAACCAGTTTATTAAGTTTTTATATAATAATAACAGTTTATATATAATAATAAGTTTTTATATTAAAGTTTTATATATATATATATATACATATATATATAAATATATATGTACATATAATACACAATAATATAATTACAAGTACAGTATATTACTTATAATGCTAACTATACTTACTTTTAATGTTAAGCACACCATATAATACATTACAATTCATACTATACATTAAATGTGACTGTATGATATATACCATTTACTTAAAATTGTAGATTTTTCTATATCCAAAAATCCTGATTAATTAACAATCTTGATCACATAGAACATTAAGCAATCCGGGTTACTGAAGCTTTACTCTACATTCTACTGTTTTATTTTACATACATTATACACAAGCAATTCCGTTATATTTACTTGTATACACTTAAACTAGGTAGAATGTATTATATTTATGGTTTAGTTTTTGTATTTATTTCTGTGATAGTAACTAACACTCTTACGAACAGTGTGAATAATAACAAAAAAGAGGAAAAGTAATTTGTATTTTTCTGTAAACACACATAAGTAATAATGAGATAAGTCCTTGATTAATTATTTAACTGCATACCTTACAACCTGATAATTCAGCAGTGCCTAATATTATTACACCTATGAGTAACTCCTGGAAATTAAAGGCTATAAAAGTGAAGGATAACATGCAAATGGCTGAAAAAATACATTTAGCAATTGGTTACCGTATACTGCCAAAGTTAAAAGTAAAATTTGGTTTAGGGCACAAAATTTATTACTGTTAATGATATATAGCAATTGATGCTATTTAAAATTGATAAACATAAAGATTAACTGTTTAATAAAAAGTAAGATAAACATTTGGATATTTTGACTCTGATAAGCCATATTAAGTACATTGTGTTAATATAACTAATAACACTACTAATATTAAGTACTTTGTAGAGCAACTGAATAAATGATACCGCAACAAATTGTTTAGTTTTTTATAGCTCTTATTGAAGAGATAAAAGTTAATTTATCAACACAAATAGTAAGTTAATATTTACAATAATAGACTTAATGATCTCTCAATGAACGGCAAAGAATAAGACCCAACAATTCTTCGATGGCTTTCTTTTTAAATGAGCACAAACAAAATTTTACATGCAAAAGCATATATAAAAATGATGTATAAGTTAATTGTGATCTCATAAAAAAATTAAAAAATAAGCTGTCACCTAAGTTTAAATTATATAACTAAATTAATTCTTCTTAGCTTTTATTAAAAATAAAACAAAAAGATCTTTTACGTGCACAAACCTAAATAGGAATTGCACAAAAAAGTGGGGTAGAAAAAAATACACGAGATGGGGGTCAGCACATCATTACACCACTATTTTGTTTCTTTAATAACACTAGGGAACAAAAAAAATTTTTTTTGTCTCGGAAAGAAGTGATTCTGATAGTATTTTTTCTCCTGAATCCAAATATCATATCAGTTCATCCCCATCATGCAAGGTTTTGGAGAGAGAGGTATTTATAATTTCAACATTGTAATAGTTTCTGCATTCGTAACTACACAATATTCAAACATTTTCCTCTCACCTAGAAAGTAAGAAATGATGATTTTTTGCTATATTTCACCTGAGAAGCAACCCTCTTGATGGTCCAACAATAATCGGCTGGTGTATTAGGATTCCATTTGCCTTAATACCTGTTTTCTGTAGCTAAAATCTCCTGATGAAAGTGTTCCCCTTGCTTATCACTCACTGCACCAAGATTTTCCAGGAAGAAATCTAGGTGCAAGTGCAGGAAGTATACTTTTAAGGACATATTTTTATAAGATCATTGACAATATCATGGTAATTTTCCGTCTTTCCATTTCCTAAAAAATTCTGAGTAACATTTTTGAATCCTTGCAAGCTGCCTTCTCCAATGAATTCAATAGTTCCTCAAACTTTTCATCATGCATTAGTGATCCTACTAGTATGAATACACAAATATTCCTTCTTTAATTTTTGCATCACTAATGTTAGGAAACTTCTGTTTTAAGTACATGAAACCAGGAGTATTGTCCATAGTCTCGACAAAATTCTTCATTAATCCTAGTTTGATATGTAAGGGAGGTAGACACACATTTTTAGGATTACACAACAGGTCATGTTTCACATTTTTCTGTTCAGGAATGAGTAATTTGCATTTAGGCTATTCTTTTGTAATGAAATGGTTTTTTCCGTCCCTACTACCCCATTCACACAAAAAACAACAGTACTTTGTGTAACCAAGCTGCAGACCAAGAATAAGTGCAATTACCTTCAAATCACCACAAATATTCCATTCATACCCTGCATCTTGTAGCTTTTCTGATATAAATATAAAGTTTTCATATGTTTCTTTCTAGCATCTGTTTTTTACTAGCAGAGTGAGCCACAGGTACAGATGGGAATTTATTGCCATTACTCAGAAGCACAGCTTTTAAACTAACTTTAGAGGAAGCAATGAACAAGTGCCATTCTGTCGGGTTATGTTCATTAGAAAGTCCATAAGAAAAGAAATGTCATTACAAAACACTAAGCCATTTTCTTCAGAAAAATAGTCTTTAAATTCAGAATGACTATTACAATAAGTACATATCTTTGTATTATTTTGAAGAAGATTTCTTCCTTTTAGCCGGAAAGCAAGCATTTCAGACTGTTTTTTAGATTACTTTAAATCTTGTATGAGATCATTAAGATTTTCTTGAGTCAGTAAATGAGGTTCAGATGAACTGCTTTGTTCAAAAGTATCACCAGAATCTGTCTATTTTTCTTCTTACTTCCATCAGACTCTTATCTCTCTTCATCTGATGTCACATATTTTGGAGGCTTTGGTATGGGCAATTCTTTGCAGTGTGGAACCGGTCTTATTGGAAGTTGCAAGATAGGGTACACCACTGTTTGTTTTGATATTGACGTAATCCCTTTAATGTTAAGCAGAAATAACAGTCAGAAAATTATATTTGGGCTCCCTCCAAATCATAGGGGTAGCAAATGGCAT
>JAAAKQ030149132.1:1838-13005 GCA_010016005.3 Zanna intricata
AACAAGTTTTCATCTTCCACTAATTGATACAAAAGACAATAGACATTGTAAGCAAAGTAAATTTATTTTTCATGACACCAATACACACATTAATTACAAATAAAGTATAATTCCTTTTGCCTTTCAGGTATGATAACATGCTGTAATCAGGTTTCATACTCATACCAGAAGATTACAGCAGCTAATATTCCTAATAATAGTGATAATATAATTAATAATCTTCCTATTATATAAAATATATCTAATGTGATCTGCTACAGAATATGGCCTGAATAGTGAGTGCAAAACAACTCCATCTTCCAGTGTCGTACTCGTACATCAAAAGGACTCACTAGTAAAATTTGAGGCATTATTTTCATGAAATTGAAAATTAGAATTTTTTGTTTCGCTTTTTAAATTTTGTAAAGTAGTTATTATATAGAAGTATAATGATTGAAACTAAGTCAAATAATGTTTACTGGTTTTATTTAGTTCTAAGATTTATTCATAAAGTTATGAATTTAAGAATACAGGTTGCAGCAATTTCACAAGTGACTAAAATTATTTTAAATGTGTCAATATTTATTTATTTACTTATTCAACAATAAAAACAACAAATTGATCTCCTATAAGATCTTCTGATATCAAAAGAATGCCATGCCTGACTGGGACTGAAATCCGGAACCTCTGGATGAAAGGTAAAGATGCTCTGCTACCACTCTACCACATTGACGTGATTATTATAACACTGTTTTTCAGTTAAATTCTTTAAAATTTAACTACTCTTAGAGAATTAATTACTTTCCGATTTTTGATTTACGTATAAAATTGAATGGAGAAACTTCCTATTATAATGTGATCTGCTACAGAATATGCCCTGAATAGTGCATAACAATTATCTCTTCCAGTGCACTACTTGCAGATCAACTTGTCATTCAAATAAAGAATAAATGAGAATCTCCCCCAAGCTTTACTCTACATTCACCAAATTTAACTAGAATGTCTTACACTACAATATGTAATGTTAAACAAATTAAAATTTTTTTAAACAAATAAGAAGAAACACTGACTTTATTTTTTGTATCCATTGCAAAAAATATTATGTCATCAAAGATAACTAGTAATTATGTAATAATTTCAGTAACAAATAAAATGTGTTTTCCTATGAAATAAAATCATGTAATATGTTTAAAACAAGTTTTATATGGCCACAAAGTATAAAAATAATGCAAATATTAAATAAAAATAGTTAAAATTTATGTTGCTGGTATAAGTTCACTGTATGAACAATAAAATGTTACTGATATGCTTATTATTCACCTAATTATAACACTAAATAATAAATAATAAATTCTGTATTATCATATGTATTGTCTCTATCCTTTTTCTGTTGTTATTCCATGTTATGGTGTGGTATATTAACTAAACGAGAAAATTATGGAAATTTAAAATACAGAATGACTGGGTTGACAAAACAAATGGATGTGGACTAAAAGACAATGCAAAATCCTTTCAAATTCATTGCTGTACTTTCACTGTTATGATTAAAAAAATAATCACTGTAAATTTTTTAAGTATACATATTTATCATTTTAGATAACATTAAATTTAATGTTATTAAGATAAATAATGAAGATTTATTAGTATATCACTGTTAAAGAGAAAAACAAAATAATAATAAAAAATAAAAAATTACTACTTCTTTCTGATAACTTCTTTCCAGATCTCTTGAAATACCTCTTTAAAGATAGTGCAATAAGATTTTATCTAATTTATTTAAAAGCAAAGTGCATTAATGTCTTATTCCTCTTCTTTTTCTTTTAGAATACAATATTTTCTTTCTATTTAATATCTTACAAGATGACAATCTAGAAATAAGAGAGGAAAATCTCTGGAAATAAGACTTTATTTTTTATCAAATATGTTAGCTAGTAATAAAAAAAACTTTTGACCTTATTGTAGTCATATATTAAATTAAAATACTCTCTAGATCATTTGAAACTCATTTTTTTAAGTAAATTAAAAAAAAAATATGACACAAAATGATATAAAATAATCTATCAATTAAAAAAAAAAGAAGTAAATTGAGAAAAAACTCATAACATCCTAATAAGAAGCCTAATAATAAGAAGAATTACAGCTTGCAAGCTGTAATTGAAAAGTGAGCAAAATAACTGAAACTTACAATAAAAACAGCATTTTATCAACACTTTCTACTTCCTTGTACGAAATAAAGGAAGCATTGTGATTATAAAAAGTTTTGGTTTTCAGATTTCAACGGAAATATCCATTTTGACCATCCCTGAATCCATTTTGACTAGTTTTGGTGTGAAGGCTATATGTACGTGTCATAGGTATATGTGCATATGTATAACTCAAAAACGATTAGCCTTAAAATATTGAAATTTTGTATTCATTACTGTTGTAACATCTAGTTGGGTACCTTCCCTTTTGATAGCAATCGACTGAACCAAAAGTGTCCAAAAAAGCCCAAAATCCAAAAAATTTGGTTTTTGGACTTTTTTTTACTATAGTAATAAACCCTCATAGAGAGCTTTTTAACTATATATTATGTGGTACTTATTTTCATTGGTTCCAGAGTTATAGTCAATTAAAATTGTAATTAATGAAATATTTGGATCTTACAAGGGCTTCCCCTAGTGAACCGATGTGCCTTCGTGTCCCTGTTAGAATACAACTTCATTTTTTCTTTTTTAGTTTAAATATTTTGATTTATTAGTAATTATTAATCTCTGACTGAAAAAAGTATGAAAAAAATCATAATTTATTACTGAAATAAAGTTTTCATAGTTTTCACTTTAATTCAACAATTTTTACGGGGGTTAATAATTACTAATAAATGAGTATAATTAAATTAAAGAAAAAGAAAAGTTAAAAAAAGTATATGTATATGAAGCTGGATTCGAACTGATGTATGCATGGTTATGGATCTGACACGTTCTCACTTACATCATAGAACTACTTGAGCGACATGAAACAAAATTAATAAATAAACTAATATAAAATGCTAATATGAACTCCACAAAAAAATGTGATGATGTGGTATCCACCACAATGCAATTGTCTATCTGTCCACTTTATTAAAAAATTGGAGGATTGTATCTCACCTTCAAATGAAGTAAGTTTAAATGAAGAGAGCAAAAATGTGTATATGTAATTTATAGGTGTACAAGGAAGTCATGTAGTGTCTACATCAGAATTTTTACACAAATTTAATTTTATTCAACATTTTACAAAAATAAAAATATCTTAGGTATTTTTTCAAATTGATTTTTATTATAAAAAAAAAGATTGTGAATAATTATTTCACAGTTACATGACTAAATTATGTGAAAGTAATTAATGTTAAATATCAAAGTGAAGTCTAATTAGCAAAAAGTTTAAAATAAATTGTAGCAGTTGTTTAGATAAATTTCTTTTTAGGAAAATAAGAAACGATATTAATTTTACTCACTCACCCTTCAAAAACTTTAAATAAAACAAACTAAAACTTAAATTAATCTTACTTAATAAATATGTAGCAAAATAATTAATCACTGTACATTATGAAAAAGTACAATTTTTATACAGTGTATAATTTTTAACTTTTAATTTTATCTAAGTTTTAGATAAAGTTAAAATAACAAAAGAAAATAATAATATGTGCAGTTGTTTTTTAAATTCTTCCTGTTAAGTTTGTACTCATTACTCAACTAACTTCTAATAACGACGTTTGACATTTACCATCTGCACAGTAAAAGCTACATTTCAACTGTACTATTAATGTAAAGAAATATACTACAAAAAATATTTCTAATTCATTTTTATATGCATTTACTGAATGAATTAAATATTAGTTTTTAAAAGCATATTATGTTGACAAATTTATATTTTTACAGGCAGAGACTTCTTCATCTATCCTACTTACTATACAAATATTAACAATGCAATTACATATATATATATTAAAAAAAAAAAAAAAATAGTAATGGTTTTTCTTATAATTTATTAGTACATTAGAAAACAGAGAGTAGGAAGATGTAAATGCTACTAGAAAGAGAATCTGCTTAGTAATACTAAAATGAATTTATAATGAATGAAAAACTAGATTTCTACAATTTGGTGTACATGGAAAATTGCTTCCATTTTATGTTCTATATACACTAGTATACTCATAATGAAATAGAGTCTTATTTCTCACATTGCACATTATTATGCAAACAGATCATAAGAAACAAAGTAAAAGAATTTCTTATTGAATAAATTAAAGAAAATGCAAATTACAGTTAATTATTATTTCACAGATATTTGATTACTTTTGCAAAAAAATTTAAAGTTTTTGTTAAATATAAAAAATATTTATAATAAACTTATACTTCTTATACATTTGTTATGTATTTCTTAATGATTGTAATGTTCTCTGTAATAAATTTTTAACATTATTTTAAACAATATTTTAGAATAAAATATGACAAAATTATATATTTTTAAATGAATTGTTTTTCTCCCTTAAATCTGCTTAAAATTTTATTATTTTAAAGGCAGGAAAACAGAGTGAAAATCATCCAGATCATAAAAGCAGAAAAGGTATAATCACTCAAAATTAAAAAATACAAATAAACATAGGAAATTTATTAAAATATGTTTAACTGACACCAAAGCAGAGAAAAAAATCTGAAAAAAAGTTGGAAAAGTACAGAAAATTGTTTTAAGCAAACTCCTCAATATAGTTTATAAAGAAACAGGGACCAATGATATAACAGTGACCAGTAATATTGAAACTAATGTAAACAAATATAATAATATGATAGTGAAGCAGTAAAAGAATTCTATTTAAATTTAAAAAAGAAAACAATTCTCTGAGAAATAATTCAGACATTAGCCAAACACTGTTTAAAAACTTTTAACAGTTTTTACAGATACCATTATTCAGAATACTATCAATTTCTACCCATTAGTTTGAATTGTGCTGCATTGCTTTATAATAAATACATTAAAAATAATCTGACTAAATTATTTAATTATAGAGTGTGAAAATAATTTAATAATAGAGTGTATTTTTTAATACACTCTATATAAAATGTATTAAAAAATTTTATTTTCATGAGGCCAAAAATATTATGTTAACTCAACTATGAGTAAGAACGGCTTTTCCAATTGTTCATCCAGCGAGTTAAAAACAGTCCTAATAAAAAACTCAACTAGGAAGACTTAGAAGGTAAGTTTATTATTATAAATAGAAAAATAACTGCATTTATTAAATTTAAAGTAAGAAAGGGCAACTGAAAATGTTTTAATGTAAGTTATTAAAATTTTATTCATTAAATTTCATTTTGTTTGTTATCTAAAAATTTTATAATTGTATATAATTTTCACTGGAGACCATCACGGATAAAAATATAGTAAATTTAGACTACGTTATGAAGTATATCCACAATAATAACTTAAGAGTAAATAGTAATAAAACAAAAATACACTTTTATTCGTAAGACATTTGACTTCATAAAATTTACAAATAATTGTGGTAAAAAATTTGACTCATGTTAACTGATTAGATTTAATAACTGATAACTGATGATAAGTAAGGAAAAACAATCATTTTTTTGATTAAAAAATTTTAAAATGTTTTTTATATTTAAGAGTTTTATCTAAATTTCTTAATATTAATAATTACTTAGAATAAATTATGAGATAACTTTTAGTTTCTAAATTATATTATCTAGAAATCTGTTGAGATTCATTAAAGTTGATCCACATAAACTGCTTATGCTCTAAAAAAATCTCTAGAATGCATTTCTAAATTAAGTAATAGGAACTCTTATTATCCTAATTTTATAAAATTCAGATTACTGAAAATTTATGGATTGTTCATACATAATTTAGTAAGATATCCTGTTTAGTGAGATAATTTATTAAAGAATCCTTTAAATGATATCCACACTTAAATTATACAAAATAAAAATAATTTCAGTTCAAACAGTCATAAGTTAAGATTATAACAAAATCCATTAATAGAAATAAATTTTTATAATAATTTCTCAACATGAAAAAAAAAATTTATTACCTTTTTTCTAATCAATACATGTTTTTAGACATTACACAAGTTACAATGTAAATTTAATAATGTTAGTTAAAGTATTCATTAATAATAATAAATTATACATAACTTGATTATTAACCCGGGTTCAAATCTTGGTCAGGCATGGCATCTTCACAGATGCTACAATCATTCATTTCCCAGAGGTTAAAAAAAAAAAAAAAACTTGATTATTGGCCTAATGTGGTAAAAATGAAAAAAAGGTTTATTTTATGTTATTAGAATGTTGTAAGACTAAACCTTAATTAGAAGTAAAATTATAAATAATTTATAGAATGATTGTAAAAAATTCTAATGCAAAGAAATAAAGAAATTATTTATAATTTAATAAAGATAATTTAAGATTAATTAAGATAATTAAGATTTATGCTTAGTGGTTGCTGAAATAAAATATTAAAAAACCATTTATAAAAAAAATTAAGATCTAGAATTAGATGTGTGTATTTGACAAAATTCTGAATTATCAGTAAAATATTTATTGAACAATTAAAATGGAGATATAATTTTCAATTTTAACCTTTCATAATGGTTTTTAAGTGATTATTTCTTAATAATTCTATTTAAATTCAGTAATCAATTTTACTTACCTTGAGTACAAATATTTCTCCTGTTGTTCTATTGATGTCAAATTTACTATTTGCTGGATTGTCAGGGTCAATTCCTTGACCAGTTAAGAAGTAAACAATATTTTGTGGTCGATCTTTATCACCATCTGTTGCTGTTACCTATGTGTATGAAATAAAACAGACACATTACAGTACACCATAACATGTGAAAAATATAAATGAACTAAAAAAAAAATAATTTCTAAGTATTATGCACATTAAATTTTTAAAGAATTTTTTTGCTATAATTTAACATTTTTATATCTGACTAAACTTAAATAAACTTCATTCACCTAGAAAATAGATTCACAATGAGTCAAAAAGTATATTAACTACTATTGAAACAACAAAGCTAATACTTTATCAATTGTAAAGCTATTACAGTGTCACCAGGATATGCTAGGAGAAGATGGACAGATTGTTGAATTTTTACAATATACAGTGATGCCTTTATAATTAAAGGCAGAAGTAAAGTAAAATAAATATTAATTTTTTAATAAAAAGATGCAAGTTGGGATATTGAATGCAATAACAAAACAAAACACAAGACAGTCAAAATATATATTTAGTTTTTTTTTAACTGGGGGAGTTATTAAACTGGATGATATTGTTACTCAAATAGAAAAGGGAAGTTGGTAGTTTCTGCAATTTTTCAAAATAAATAAATAATCTTTCAATTATTTATTTAACACATCAAATAAGAAATTATTTGACCAGCAAGAACTGATTTTACAGTAATCAGAACACTTAATTCAGAGAATAAATAGATAATTATGATTAACTTAACTGTATGATACTAGTAACTGATAATTTTTATACAAATTAAATTATTTATTTTAATTCTATATATATATATATTTAAATATTGGAAAAATGTTAAACTCTCTTAATATAAACTATGAGAAATTTATTTTCTAAATTCTGATATTTATTATATGTTTCTCACAAAGAATTATGGATGATTCTATTTTTTTACTTATTAAATGATTCTTTGTTGTTTTCACAAAAGAACAATCCTTGTTAATTAACTTTGAGGATAAAAGGATGTAGAATTTCAGTGGTTTAAGCCTTATTTATTTAATAAACCAATTCTTGTACATCATCAAAGATAGGAAATTGCAAAATGTTGGTTCCTAATTGTGGAATGAGCTTGGTCGTTTTATGAAAGAGTTTTATTTTGCAAATCTCTCTTTTAAAAGTATTGCAGTATGATAAAAAAAAATCAAAATTATAGAATATAATGCTGATGATAAAAAAGTTCTTTAACACTAATTTTTTCCCTGAAGATTTTTGTATCAATTTATCATAGAGACCAAAACTTTGATGTATTTTTTACACATTTCTCTGAAACTCGGAATAAATTGGGGATACATGTAATATTAAATTTTCATTATAATTTTATGAAAAAATAAATTACATTAAAAAATTAAATGTTATCTTTCAAATGTAAATAATTTTTGTAAATGTAACACATATTTGTTAATAAGAGGAATTAACACATATTTCCTATGTGGATGTGGGCCATCCATTGCCACATCTCTACAGAATCACAAGTTTAATATTAAAATGAAAGTACCCAGTAACCAATTAAACAAAATAAAATCTATTTATACTGCATAAAAATGTTTTTTTTTTTTTTATTGTTTTTTTTTTTATTGTAAAATACTGAATGAATATGTGTTTTTACATACCATGTAAATTCATATCAGTCATGCTATAGAAAAGAAGATTAGGTATTCAAGCTTCTTATTCTGAAGAGCAAAGAAAGAAATAATTATTTCCATTCATATTTCTGTCATTCATATGAAATTCCAATAGAAAAATTTTGTATAACAAGTGAATATGTAGTATTTTAATAAAACAGAATTATGCAGTAACCATATTATTATTCCCATATTGAGGATGAAATTATTTACATTTGCTATTTAACAACAACAATAATAATAATAATAATAACTGCCTGTGAATGAAATGAAAAATCGGTGATGTAACTATGTAGAAATATTTGCTATTCTGAATGGTAAATTGTACAACATGTATAAAAACATAAAAATAATTTACCCTTTATGTGATTCTTATTGAACAGTAATTAGCAATTATTATTGATTAAAAACTACATCTCTTGATAAACTGTCTATTACATTATGTAATTAATAATTTAAAATTTATAGTAGAACATTAATTATCAAAATTAATTTTGGATAGTATTTTATCAAAATACTGAATTAAATTTATGTATTTTCATTACATGTATTAGAACAGAATATGGGCACCATTAGATAAAAAAAACCTAACTTTATTTAGTGTTTCTCAAATGCAGTGAATTAAAAACATATGCAAAATTCTATATCAAATAATATGAAAAAATTAAAAAGGAATTATAAAGGAAAAGGAAAGGTGGTGCATAATTTTTTGATGATGTGTTTGTTCTGTATGTCAAAAATAATAAAGTGAATTCTATTTGCATTTATTTGTAGATTTCTTTTTAATTTTCATGGTACTCAATATGCAAAACCTTTTAACTTAGATCTGGCTTCTGATTTTGCCAAGAACTTCACAAGAAATGTCTGAAATATGAGTTCTAAATCCAATATGATAGCTAGAAATTTTTTTTTTATTTCTGTGATCCTGAACGTGGTGCACCAGATTATTCATTCAACAATGTACAAACAAGCAATTTTAACTTTGAATCTAAGCTCATGTTATGAAAGTTAAAAATATACAACTGCTTGAATTTCAGAGTCGTTGGCAACACCAATAGTGTCTTTTTCATTTTAAAACTTTGCAACTCAAATCTGAATGACCCTGTTCGATGTCGACTATTATAGTTGTGCCAACTTCCGAAAGGGGAATTACTTTCAAGATTTGATTGATTTGGATGTTACTTTCAAGATTGCCCTCGCAAACAATAATGATTATTTTGTCAGTGATCAAGGTACATACTTTAAAGATATTGCTCAACATGGGATTAAAATAGTAGTAAGATTTATTTAATAAATCTGTTGGTTTAATTTTTAGATTTTTTATATATATTTATTTATAATACTACCGACCATTCCTGAACGAAAAATTTTTACACAATCGAACAAGCAATTTTTCAGCAATTTTTAGAACACAATGATCTGAATCAAAAGTCAGCAGGATTTGAACAATAATTAAGATAATAAAAATGAAAAAATTCTATTCAAAATTATTGATATGTTGAAAAGATAATGTGTTTGAAAGAATTCATGAAGAAATAAATTCCGTCTTCAATTTAGGACTTTTTTTTTTTTTTTTACGTTTTCCTTGTTCTAAAAAGGTAATAAATTCTGAATCGGATATCTCAGTTTAATTTTCAGAGGTATTAAAATATTCTATTTCCTTAGAAACTCAGAAATATATACACATGAGACAACATAAATTTGTTTAATTTTCAGTATTAAAATAAAAATTATGTGAAAAAATTCATTTTATCGTAAGTTACAAAACTTTTTTCACCTGATAATTAATGTTCTGCTATAACTTTCTATTAAACACATGCTACAATTAATTTAAAAAAATGTTTAATTAATTTAAAAGAATAAACATGTACATACATATATGACAAATTACACAAAACAAAAACTAATTAAACCAACTGTTTACGTTAAGCTCTACTCACACACACTTAACATGCTACATAAAGAATAAAAAAGCCAAATTTAAAAGAAGTAAAAATATATAAAATATATTTGCATAATTTAACTGATATAATTTTAATAATGAATAAAAAAAAATAACATCAAAACAAACACGAAAGCTTTTACAGTGCATTAAAAAAAAACTCAAAATATTATAAATATTTCAGTTACATTCAAATGTAAATAGAAAAAATGTAAATAAAGAAAATAAAATAAAATTTTGCAGAAGTACTCATAACATGAAAAAACGAAGTAAATAAATTAAGCGATAATCAATTCATGCATATTTTGTTTATTCTTCTACCAATTATAAAAAAAAACAAAACAAAAAAATACACAAAATAGAATTGAAAAAAGTATTTATGAAAAACAAAATATTGCTTACCCAAGTATTTCAACAAAATATGGAAAAAACAGAAATAATATGATAACGAATTTTAAAATTATCAGTTTGTATAAAACTTAAAAAGTTATTTTAGATAAAAATGAAAAATTCATAAAAAAATTTAGTTTTTTTCTTAATATGCGATTATAGGTTTATATTTAAATATTAAATAAGGTGCAATTAAGTGTAATTGGAGCATATTTAAATACAATTTTTTGTGAGCTAATTTTGGTATGTTTACGGTCTCAGTTTAAACCAGTAATAAACAAAATGGTAGCTAAAGCATGAATGTTAGCTAGTTCTCATTAATGAGATTTTGTCACAAGACTATTCCTTTTCCATTTTCATTTTAAAGATTTTCATATTGAACTTTTAATCAACTAACATTCAATAATTAATAAAAATAGTTATTTTAAAGATAAATTTTCATATAATAACT
>JAAAKQ030149154.1:0-31062 GCA_010016005.3 Zanna intricata
TGACGAGCCTTACGGTGATTATTGATTAATTTAAAAATGTGACGAGGGCTAATGACCACAGCAGTCGATGCCCATATCAAACAAAAAAAAAAAAAAAAAAGAAAAAAAAAAGTAATCTGTTATAAAAAGTGGAAGTGGTTTATATTGTTTGGGATAAACGAAAAACCAACCGATCTATCGCTAATAAATTTTATCCACGTATCTTGGCATAACTTCTAAGTTAGAATGTTTATGAATACATTTCATCTCGAAAAAATTCGTTGAATAAAGATTTTCATTATGTGGAGGTTCTTAAGTTAAATTTTTTCTAAGAATTCTATTTTTTATATCTACGTACTGAAGATAAATGTCTGGTTTAGATAAACGAATGAAAGTTTGCACAGTAATTTTAGTGTTCTGCGATAGGTAATGGACTTTGGTAAATTCCGCTACTTTAATATATAGGTGTTTAAATACGGTGTGGGTACGGTACGGTATAGGTGTGTAATGTGTACCTGTTTAAATCTTTTGTTAGAATTTTATTGTTAACGGGTTATAAGACAATCTTGGGAATTTTTGCTTTATTAGTTCAATAAAAATAATCTGTCATTCAAAGACTTTTGTCGAGAATAATTTGTGTTTGTATACAGGTACAATTTAGGTACGGAAATGTAAAGAATAGCTTACCTTAAATTAACAGAGATGACCAAAATACTAAATTTAATGTCATTATTTAAAAAAAAATTCGTAAAAATTACTGTATGTTACTGCAAACTTTGTTATGCTAAGGTGCGGTATGTTCAGTATATTACCATTTCGTTATATGGAAAGACATTTATATGTAGTTTTATTAAAATGTCACGGTGCAGTAAAACCTCATTATATAGAGGTTGACTGTTTTATATCTTAACAGTTTTTATATATATTATATAAAATGCAATAATGTAAATTTTCTGGCTGAATCACAAACTTTAATGAATTATGAAATGTGAGTATCATCACTTGGGTGAGTTGGGTTTGACCTGATTGATCATGAACATCTAAAAACAATTTCTAGATTTTTGAAAATTGACCTTGAAGGGGGATGAGGGAAGGTAAAAATCGTTTTGAACAATGATTATACATTTTTCACCACCACTATAGTAAACGAGATATTCAGTAGCTTTAGGCTTGCAAATACTCAATAAATAAAAATATTTAAAAACCATTTTCAGGTTTTTTTAATTTCGATTTTTTTAAGGAATGCGAAGGTATACCGTGCTGTTGCTCAACCAACACGGCTACTGCCATATTATATGTGTCAAAAAACACTTCCAAGCTAGTCAAGTAACCGGAGACTGTACCTGCCTCCGGTTACTTGTCTAAAAACCTAAAATAAAAAGATAGAGTGATTTAGTGCTACGAGAATGCAAGTAACCGTATAGCGCGGGAAACGCTGCAACGGGAAGCCAATATAGTATATAATAATAATCAGAGTATATTGAGGAATTATTAATACAGATATAAAATCTAAATCTAAAAGTCTAAAAAGTAGTAATAATAAGAAAGTATGCCAGGATATCTAAGCAATATAACTACACTAAGAACCCTAACGAATGAATCATTGGAAAAAGTGAAAGAGTTAGAAATTGGCATGCCAAATCTGTCGTGACATGTACAACAAGAAATCAACTTCGATAAAGTAAGACACTGCAGTACTCAAAGAAGAGAGCCTACACGCAGTAAAATATATAATTCTGAACAATAAAAGTCAGCTAAAAAAAACCTGGAAAAAAAGAAAACATCCTGTATCGAAAAAGAAATTAGAAATAATACAGATTATGGTCCAATAATCTGTATTATTTAAATACAGATTATTGGACCAGATTATTTATTTTATTACAGATTATTGTTTTTGAACTAAGAGTTCAAAAACAATAATCTCTTAGTTCAAAAACAATTATTACCAATAATTGTGATTCACCCTGAATGTAACTTTATAAAGAATATGCTCAAATTGGACCGATATAAAAATACATTTACATGTAGTTATAGCTCTGCTACAGCGATTTCTAGATGGGAAAGTAAAAACACGTATATTTATAAGAAAAAACAATAAGCCAAAACAGCACCTCTTAGTTCAAAAACAATAAGAAAGCACCAAATTTGTACCCCAAGAATTTTAGTACAGTTTAATTTTACTGAGAGAGTAGAAAGCACGGCTAAATGTTCCGCAAACTGAAACTCGCCAACTAATGGTTTTCTAACGTTGATGAACTTTTTTCTTTTTTTTTTGGCTATAAAAACATCGTCAGAGAAATTGCTGTGCAATTTGGAATCACTTTGTATTTACTGATGATTAGTTTCCAAACAGAAAATAGATTCCAACAGAGCAGATTTCGTATTAATGCTTCATATGATATTATTAGTGCCGAACAAATTGTTGACCGCTATTTCTTTATTTTCCTCATTTAACTTTTTTCTTATAAATATACGTGTTTTTACTTTCCCATCTAGAAATCGCTGTAGCAGAGCTATAACTACATGTAAATGTATTTTTATATCGGTCCAATTTGAGCATATTCTTTATAAAGTTACATTCAGGGTGGATCACAATTATTGGTAATAAAGTCACGTTTTTGTCCTACCTTATAGAGAGAGAATGTATGACCAAGTTTCTCAAGGCGGTACAACTGCGCGCTGGCTGACTCAATCTCTGACTAGAAGAGGGCAGCGACAACGGTCCAGTTTGCCGGAGCCAGTCAATAGAGGCGTCTTATATGAGAAATGATCTCACAATTCGACGACGCATTAGCTCGAGTGCTACAAAAAAGAGGGTGTATTCTTCGGTAATCAAAAACTGAGGTACCAAAGGGTTGACTACTAAAAGGAAAGTCGAGGTGATAGCAGTGGCTATCAATTGCCCAGTAGGTCCAAACACAGACAGAGCAGACATGAAAAATATTGTCAATGTCCTTCAAGAGCAGATAACGGATGAGGAATTACTAAGACTGGTCCGGAGTAAATGGCCAAGGGACATTTTGCAGGGAGTGGAACAGGTAGACACCCTTCCAAGTGATGGGGGTGTGAATTATTTTAATGACCAATCTAGGATACAAAGTGGCACTGATGTTGCATCATATGGACCGGATGTCAGACCAGGAGAAGTGATTGCTATGAATGCGACGGTGTTGTGGTCGCTCGTGCAGATGTCGAGGTACACAATTCATCTAGATTCGTCAAACGGGGATGAGGAACTGCTAACACAGATACTGTCCGGATTAAAGTGGATATTGACGTGAACTACCTTACCAGTTTTCGTTGTTCCAAGGAACGAATTGAATGAATACACCAGGAAGCAGGATATTTATATTTGCCGTGGCCGGGAGGATAAGATTAAGGTGGTTTTGCCCTCTGGAGATATAATACCATAGCGAATGGACAGAACGGTTACTAGGCGTACTACTCAGGCTGTCATTGACAGATGAACCATCATCGTTAAATCCAAAGGAAGGACTTACGCCGACCTCCTTCGTTCGGTGAAGGAGTCGGTGGCCGATGAGGAGGTTGGAGAAATTTTATCTCTTCGTAAAGGCAGAAACGACGATCTACACATTAGAGTAAAGGATTCCGCGAAGGCAGAGGAATTTAGGACAGTTCTCAGGGCGAAGACGGCTGCTTTAAATGTAGAAATTAAATGTAGGAAGAGGCGACGGACCGTTTTACATCTCAAAGTAATTTGTGCGGATAGCATTGAGAAGGAAATTACGGATGCATTTACACGGGCATTAGGGAGTGAGGAAGTATTCACAGTGTCGTCGGTACGTCCGGTATTCGATGACACGAGGAAGACGACTGTCATAACTCATCGTGCTGCGTTATGGCTGACTGAAAAGCGGATGCTTGTTGGCTGGGTTCACTACCGTGCAAGCATCCGAGAATCGTAGGACAGTTGTTAACGGTACTGGGTGTTTGGACATACTTAACTAATTGCACCGGTGCTGATAGAACTATGTGCTGCTTTAGATGTGGTAAACCCGGCCATCGGTGGGAGCAATACGTGAACCCGATATCCTGTGCGTTGTACGGTCAAGATGGACACCAGGCTGGACGATGGTCCTTTGTTGAATAAATGCATTTTCAAGACTGGATTGTTAGGGTAGGGAAGGGCAGCCCTGGCCAGGAGGGGGGCGCTTCGTTGCGGTGGGCTGCCCTGGAGGAATAACCGGGGACCCCTGGGGCAAATATGAAAGGACCCGACACCTGTGTGGGAGCCTTTGGTTTCCCCCATTTGAGTGGGCAGTAATAAAAAGATCTGACCAGTGAGCCGACCTTTCATACCGGACTTCAGTCAGTAGACGAGGAGGTCAATTTAGAGTGAAAAGGACATCCTCCCAGGTTGAGTAAATACTTAAGTGTGGGTCTAACTCCGGAATGGAAAAGGAAAAAAAAATTTGGACATATGCTGTTTTCACTAGATGTTGACGTTTTGACATCTAGGAAACCCAAAAAACCGGATGAACATTTTCCGTATGTTAATGTTCGTATGTAATTATATATTCGTTGTTGACTTCTAAATCACCTTATATCTCCAGAACTAGTGGATCGATTTTGAGCAAACTCGGTGAGATTACTTCTCTATATGGGCCTTGATGCCATAAAATTTTCCACCTAAAATGTCAAAGGGATGAAGCTGTAAAGCAAGATCACCCACTCTATATAGAGATTTCGTCTAATTAAGGTCTTATTTTTCTTATACACATTTGGTAACAATGAAAAAATAGCAATATTAGCAAAAAAGAGTTTTTGCAAAATCGCAACCCCACCTCAAAAAATGAATTAAACTTTGAAGCTTTGTTGTGATCATTATGATGGTTGTTTTTCATTGTGGTTTCTTTTATTATCGTCGAATAACGTTTATAAATTAATCTTATTAAATTGGGAAGCCCAAATTCTAGCAAGCGGCAGGAACGAATTAAACGTAATGAATTTTTTTAACATTTTTTATTTTCCCTTTTTTACTGCAATCAAGACTGCTTTAAAAAGAAAATTCATGCATTTTTTAAAGTTTTTCTTCTTTCCCTTTTTTTACTGTAAACAAGACTGCTTTAAAAAACATTTTTTTTATAAAATTGAACTTTGACTCCCACTTTGGGGTTCACGTAAAAAGTAACAAACAATGTCATGTGAGGTATCAATTTATTCATTTTCTAAGGCGCTGAAAACGATTTTAATAATAATTTAATGATGTTCAAACAGAAGATTTTTTTTAGTAATACCAAGTTTCAAATTGAAGTATTAATATCATCATGAACCCGTAGTAGAAGACATCCTTCTTTTGGTAGCTTTGGTTGCCACGCCACTGCTCCATACCTAACCCTTATGGGCTTTACCGGATGTCATCTTCAGAACCTCGGAAAACACATCTATGTCGAGTCTTCTACAAGACTGAGCAACATGAGGAAACCGAAATTAAAGACCCAACTACGTACCCGTTAGGTTAAAGTCGAGTGCAACACGCAATCGTAACATAATACAAAACAACAAATAAAAATTAATAAACAAAACACTACAAAAACATCAGACCTTATAACACAAGAACAATAAAACCAAAAACACACGAAAGATCCGTAAATTCCCTCGGCAACATGCCGAGGGAATGCCCTCTTGCCAGATACCCGATGAAATTTGCAACGATTATCCATTCGGCCCGGTTTTTCCAATCGTCACGCAGATTTAATGTCGACCCGATAATTTCGAGTCGACAGATACTCTCATCGCGCGTAAATTCATATTTTACGAATATGTAAATTACACGGTATGCGGTTATGTAATTATCCCGAATGCGGACACACACCGGAATCTCCAGGCCAAATCAAAGGAGTCTGTCTTAGAAGGGGGCCATGATCAGAAAGAAATTGCGCCACATACTTATTAGGGTGAACCCAAGAGGCGACCCGCGAATCAACAACAATCCAATATTTATTATCTTGTAATTACAACGTGGTATTTTGTCAATATGTTATTAATATATTAACTATATTTTATTCATAAATAGCCATGGAAACTTCTACTGCTATATTGTCAGCTTTTTTTTAACAGAAGAGGACTGAGAATAGTTTAAAAATTCCAGGGTAGTCACTCTTTTAACGATAGTAACGTCTAGAAAAGGTAAAGTTTGTCACTTATGTACGAGAGTCATTCGGAAAGAAAAGAACGTTTTTATCTAACGAGCTGCGCAGTTTCCCTACCTGTGGCGGAGAAACTCAGCCTTAAACTCAATGTCTCAGGTGCCGAGACATTGACCTTCCACTCAGCTTGGACCAGTGTGGCGCTAACAGTGAGCAGATACAGTCGTGTTTTAATTATATGTACATCTTTAAAATGTGTGATATAATTAACGATCCCGCCAAGTGTGAGATGTTCGTAGTGTAATACGCTTTTTGAAAGGAAGGCGAGTGCGACCTATAGAAATTTGGAGACAAATAATTGAGGTTTATGATAATGTGATTAACTTCGTTCGTCACATTCAAATATGGTGCATTTATTTTGAATTCTTCAGTTCAAAAATAGTGCATTATGTTTAATGGCGGACGGACGAATGTTCAGATGCGCTCCGGCCGACCCTCAGCTTGAATGACGAACTCAAGGATTGAGGAAAAAAATTCAACAGGACAGACGTTTCACTATCTATAGACTAAATTCGTTCTTTCTTGAAATTTCATGAACTGTTCTTTATGAAATTTTTAGTAGTGATTTGGGTTACAAAAAAGTGTGTGCAAGCTGGCTCCCTATAATTTTGACGGAAGAACACAAAAAGAAACAAATGGGAGCTGCAGTAACTTTGCTCAGTCGGTAAGACAAACATGGCGATGAGTATTACGATTGTGAATCATAATGTTACTGATGACGAGACCTGTATTTCGCATATCACTCCAGAAACAAAACGCCTGTCAATGGAATGACATCATTCCTGTTCTCCATCAAAACTGAAAAAAGCAAAACAAATTTGAGCCCCAGAAAAATTATGCTAACGTGTTCTGGAATCGGAAGGGTGTTCTACTCATCGATTACATGCCTAGAAGGGAGACCATGCAGCGGCTACTCTCAGTCGCTTCATCGACTCCGCCGTGCCATTCAAAACAAATGGCGAGGATTGTTGTCTAGCGGCGTTGTGCTTCTGCACAATAACGCTTGACCACATCCTGTTGCATCGACGAAGAACTTGCTGCAACAGTTTCGATGGGACCTTTTTGATCATCCCTGATCAAAAAGGGACTCTACAGCCCTGAAATGGCTCGAGAGATTTCAATGTGTTTCCCAAACTGAAGGACATTTTGAGCGGGAACCGCTATGGAAGTAACGACGAACTGAAAGAGAGTGTTAGTGAGTAGTTAAACAACTTGGCGGCCAATGAATATTCAGAAGGCATAGCAAAATTGATGAAACGATGCAAGTGTTCAAATCTGAACAGCGATTATGTAGAAAAATAGTTAAGCATCAGGTATGTAGTAAAAAAAGTATTGTTTGGCAATAATAAAAACAATTCAACATAAAATAAAAATGTTATTTACTTTCCCAATAACCCTCGTATTCTATTGATACTGAAAAAGCATAGTTAACAAAATTGACTCGCTGTTGTATTAATAAATAAAAGCGCCTGAAATTATAAATAACATTTATAATCTAGAATTACTCTTATATAATCTTTTCAAAGTGCTTAAGTTGTCAAAACCAGCAACAGCTACCGTCTTTCGGTACATATTTGGAGTATTTCACAGGAAATTTATTTCCACCTCCCGTTTAACGCTTAAAACAGCATATCTTTCTCACTCGCACTCAGCCACACAAGCGCGCGCGCACACCCACTTTTGCTGATTTCCTTTCTAGTTTTCTTTTGGAATTATCCCTGTAATAAAAGTTATAAGGCACAGACTACTTTTTATTTTTCCTACAAATAAAGTTACACATAAAAAAAAGCAGAAAAAAACTTTTATAGTTTCCTTTGTCGAGTGAAGCTTTGGTTTATTTTATAACTTACCACTTTACGCGGTTTAAAATGGAAACTTTTATTCTTAATATTATTAATAACAAAAAAATGTTTTTTTTTTTTTTTAAACCGGTTTTACAAAGGTCGAATGTACTTAATTCCACCGTATGTTTCTGCTTTACTCTTCACCAATTGGATATATTTCAGTTGTTATTATTATTATTTTCTAAGGAAGTTTCCTTAATTCTGATAATTTATTTATCAGATTATTTAGAATAGGATTTGTTTTTTTTTCTTTTAAGAGGGAAATATATTTTTCTATCATCACTATTAAATAGTTGTGTGTGTGTATGTATATATATATATATATATATATATATATATACGGATGGTATATATGGTATATATATATATAAATATATATAGCCGCCTAATGCCCATTCTTACACTCATATTAAATCATTTGGTATATCATTTATTTAATAATGGGTTTCCAAACCGAGGACCGATAAGTAAATCGACTGAAATCAAGACAGTACAGCGATTTGAAGAAATCGGTACTGCAAAATATCGTCTTTGCACTGGTAGACCGAGAACTGTCACAACTGATGAGAAATCATTAGATTTATCGCAGAGTTTTGTAGAAGTACCTCATTAATCGATTCGAAAAGCTGTTATTCAAAATGACATCGATAATTCCTAGGTTCAAAAATTTCTTAAAACGAATAAATTTCACTTTTACAAGCTACATCTTGTGCAAGAACTTACGAAAGTAATTTTGACCGCCGAGTTGAGTATATGATATCATAATGCAAAAATTAGAGGTAGATGCAAATTTTTCTAATTCGATAATATTTAATGATGAAGTGACTCTTATGTTGAATGGCCATGTGGATAAGCAAAACTATGGATATCGGAACGATAATAATCCCTGATGAATGTTGGAAGCTTATAAACAGCAGCCTCAGAAACTGAACGATTGTGCTGAAATTGTAGAGCCTTTTATTTTAAACGCTTTTATCTTGCAGAAGATGCTTACTATCTAGCCGGGCCAAGTCCGGGGACCTGGCAAGATTACTTCATTTTAGAGAACCTGGAACATGATTTTTATAAAATGAAACCTGCACAAATTGCCGAATTGAAAAGAAGAATAACTGATGAATCTGTTCGAGTACCACCAGACATGATACAAGTTATAAACTGATATTACTTGAGGTTAACACATTGCCAAGCTGTAGCGGTTTTTGAACATTTGTTGTAGAACTGTACGCTTTCAAAATTTATTTCATTACTAATTTAAGATCGAAAACATTTATTTAAATTTTTAAAATAAATATTGTATTATTCAAAATAAATAATCAGTCGATAAAGCCCTTTAATTTGTTGTTAATTATTATCTATTGTTTATTATCATCAACATTATAGCGCTGTCTAGAGTTTGCTACTGTATGTATTAGAATGTAAAATGTAATACAATTGTTCATGCACCGCGTTTTACCAAGTTTTATTGTTAACAGGATTTTTCCGTCATGGCAACTTTGAACGTTTATAACTCGATAACGAAGGCATTAACCGAAAAACGGGTTTCATCATTGTTTTTCTTTTAAAATTTTAAATCCAAACGATTTGTCATATTCCATCTATTCTAGTTAAAAAAAAAATTAATGTTGATTCAATGTGGCTGATCCAAGATCGCGGACAAAAATAAAAAATCCACCATAATACAGATGTTTTTTTTAACTATGTAGAATCCCATTTGTTTCTGCCTCCTAATACCTCTCAGATATGGAATATAGAGCTGTTTCGATACTTAAATATCACTCTCTCTCTCTCTCTCTCTCTCTCTCTCTCTCTATATATATATATATATAAATATAGAAAACAAAAAAAAGATAATATCAAATATTTACATGTATGTAAAAATAGTAAAGGAATTCCTAAAATTATGTATATTTTTATAATTGAAAATAAGACATGGTAAGAAAAGAATCAAAATAACTTGGATCGATGTAGGTTGGAAATAAATTTTTTTTTTTTTAGAGACAAATAAAAGTAAGAAATTTGTGGTATATATACTTTTCTAATCAGAAGAATAACTTTAGCTAGCTATACGTAAAACGATTTCGGGATACGGAATTCATTCTAAAGGAAAGTTTTAAAAGATAAAAATTGTAAAAGAAGGCAAAAATTAGCATATTTATAAAACGGATAAATAAAAATGTACGAAATATTTTTTTAGTTAAAAAATATTTCATTTTTATTCATAAAGTTTGAAACAAGACAATCACTTTCTTTTATCGTTGTTTAATACTTAATAGGTTAAGTTGGATATAGGAAACCGTTTCAAATCTTCCCACCGAACCATATTTCAACGTACACAAAAAAATTTAAAAAAATTCATTTAAAGGATTTTGTATTATAATTATTCCTTACTCCAGCAACAGTTTGCGATTAACAAAATGTAATTACACTAACAAAAAATATTAATTCGATGTGCACATCCTGACAATCAGCTCCGTCAATTTGGCCGAGAGCGTTGATCGAGCAGGCGGGACAGCAGCTAACATACACATGTACTATACTACTCGTATTTAAAAACTACCTATTTCACAACATTTAAAATAAATACTTATAATTACTATAAAATATGGAGTCATCGAAAAAGGTTGCAGCAATTTAAAAAAAATCGTATCTCAGAAACTGCTACGAATAATCAAACGAGTTTTTTTTTAAATTTCACCAACTCAAATTATTTTTTACATATCTTAGAATTTTACAATATGAACTACGTTAGTCGCTCAGCAAAAATCGAGCCTTTATTGGACTTCTGCCCAGGTCAGCTGGATCATCACAGGCGTAACTTGGCAGTAGCAGCAGTGATCCGTTGTTTTAAATGTTTTATATCCTTGGTTTTCAGTATTTCCATAGAAAAAAGTGTAGGGGTGTCAAATCTGGGCTTCACGGAGATCAAAGTCCAGCACTGGCCCTACTAATCCAAGATTAGGAATTCTTTTACTGAGAACGCGTCGAATGCCTTGGCTAAAGTGTGGGAGCCACCATCTTTTAGAAACATTACAGCAACGTTACTTTCTTGTTTTATTTATTTAACATGCGCGAAAGCGTATAGTTTATGTACGAATACGCTCAATTAGTTTGTCACTCGTTTCGGACTATCCGGGGAAACTTTTCACCATTTTCACACGTTGCTAGATCCCTTAAATTACTAATACCACCGTCTAATACCGTTAGCATATGAGGGATCATTGCCATAAACGCGCCGGATAGTCCGTTGGACAGTTATAACCGATTTATACTCCGCTAACCACAAAACGCACTGTGCTTTCTGCTGAACTGACTGCCGTTGCACTGACTGACAGTGGCCGTTGAAATGTGCCGTTGTGCGCATGGGCTAAAGGTCCCCGGAATAAGAGTGGTGAATGTAGGTAATATTTAAAAAAATCTTTACTAATTTTTTATTATTTACGGTGGAAATTTCGTTTTCCAAACTATTTTCCCGGTGGAACAATACGCGCGCAATTTCAACCGATTGAGATTTTACGGCGGTAGAATTTCAATCGGTTTCGTTCAAGAAAATTGCTATAATCTTCTGAAGAGAGAAAATTCATCAATGTTTTAAAATTTAAATAATACTGCTTCATGTTATGGTTAATTTGTTTTTTTTTTTTACAGGTGCAGGAAAATTCTGGAACCGTAATAGTTCAAATTAGAAAATACATTAGGTGCTGCAGGTAAGTTACACAACATTTTATATAGGCATTCTAATATATAAAGCGTTAACACGAATATGTGCAGTAGTCGTACGTATGTAGGATGTCTAAAGTTTGCTTCGGCATCGCTAATAGTACAACGGAGGAGATAATGTGCCACGCAAGAGAACGGTCACCGGTCCGGCAAACAAACCCACCGTGCGTGTCGAGTAAATTTTCTACACTTTGACAAATTATTCTCGTTTAAACTAATATAATATCTATCTTAAACGTAGATTTATTTCGATTAGTGTTTGTTTTCGCGTTTCTACCTCATTAAAATTCTCATAATTTGTTTTCAATAAGTTCATTTTTCTAAAAGTAAAAAAGGAGAAAATTGAATTAAAATCTTAGATTATGAAAAAATCTGGAAAAAATTTGATTATCTATTTGATCGACTGATTATTTTACACGTATTGAAACGTTAAATTTATTTTGAAATTATAACTAAATTATTATTTACATAAATTAACCTGAAGAGAGCGGATATTTATCCGAACGGAACTACGGTAGTAAAAAAGAAATTAAATAAAAATTTAGCCAACAAATAAATATGTTTTCTGATCCGCACATAATAGTATTCGTATACCGGTACAAATCGTATCGGAAACAAGCAGATCCGATTTTACAGAAAAAAAATAAAGAAACGCCCCGGCGTTTTGCCTTAATGGGTCGAGTAAAACTATTTTCTTAAACGACCGGTCCGTGGCCGACCGTTTTCATTAAGGTTCCGCCGCTTTTTGAGCGTCGAATCTTAAAACTGCGACTTCACGACCCGGCTTTTATCCACCCTCTACCATTCCTTTATCTTAAAGAACCTTATTTTTTTGCGAACGATGCTTATGAATTCGCTTAGCTTACGCGATAATTTTCTTAACGGACTTATTTTGTTATGTATTACCTTAAAAATTTACATAGGATCGCAAAGAAGATGAAAAAAAATTAACCGAAAAATATTTACGTTCAAAATGACCTACACAGGTAACATATTACCTGTGTATTCTGTGTAGATTATGAATACACAGGTAATATATTTCATATTTAATTTAATTAGATACTGTACAAATTTAAGATGCTAATGTATATTAATAAAAAAAAATATATAGATATGTTCATTTGAGAATAATGAGTCAAAACATTTAATTTGACATAAAAAAAATTATTGACCGGAAAATAAATGGGGATTTTTTTTTTTTATTAAAAGTTGAATATTAACATCGCTTTTGTATTACGAATCATAAATTGTAAAAAATTAATTCAAAGAACGTAGAATTATTACAGAAAAACTAATAATGAGAATTATTCAGAAATATTAACATCCTACAAAAAATTTACCTTTCTACGAAATTGTTTTTAAGGACCAATCTATTTCAATAAAAAGAAAACTATCTCTAATCAGGTTTATGAATTTGTTAGATCTTTACAATTTCATCTATATCTGGGCTGATTTTTAAAGAAGCAACAGTAACAAGTGTTTTCTTTCTTTTTTTTTAATGAGAATTGGAGCCAAACCTACATCTCGATTCCCCCCCCAAGGGGAAACACACCCGCCTCGTGGCATTGCCGGTTGCCACACCTCCCTTCCGATTCTAACCCTCATGGGCTTTATCGAAGGTCCTCTTATAGTCCTCGATCTGATAACATTCCACAGCCATCAATCGACCTACGGGATATGCCGCCGATGCGAATGCCCTGAGGGACATTCATATTGGCAAATTTTTCCCGGTGTCTGATGCCTTCTGCGAAGATATAGGACTACCTTGTAAACCACCCTGCTTCAGAAACTTGCTTGATACTCCGCGGAAGCACGAAAACTTGCTTGATACTCCCGCGCTTATTTTCACCACCTATTCAGCAAGCGGATGCTAGTCTACTCAAGTTCAAGCTAAAATTGGATTCGCCACGACTGCAAATTTATAGAATGAAGTGCGAACACCAATTATAAACTATCCTCGAGAACCTCTGGTCCGTCCGGGAGCTGAGTATAACTTCTAATCTTCCACCATAGCTCCAACTTTGAGGCCTGCTTAGACTATCTACAAAGTTGATCGCAACTACGCTTTCCCTGTCACCCTTAACAGGTGCACTCTATTTCTACCAAAACGTGTTTGTCGCAAAACTACGATCGTACCCGGGAGCATGGGAGCCACACTCCCGAGCACGACCTCCATTGATACTCAAAAACTTTATCTAGGGTTTCTAACCTACTAAAGACCGCTCATTACCATTGCAGAGACGAAGCACAGAAATAAGCCAATTGAATTTTGAATAATCCATAGCGAACAAAGCCGTAAGATTGAAACTCTCTACCAGGCCCTCGGGCGTTACGTGGACTGATTGCAGCCAAGACCGCTGCCAGCTTACTAGACAAGAAAGAAATGTTGCCCCATATCCTGATGCAGAAGGTACCCTGCAGGTAGGGTCTATTGCAACTAGAATTGCCCAACAGTATGTCCTAGTTATGCCAAAGAAGCAATTTGACGGTCGCACTAAACCTACACAAACTTTCTGTATCAGAGAACGAACATAACTCCGCTTAAGAAAAAAAACTTACAACAATATGACCTGGTAGATCGTCCCCGCTTAATGGACGCTACGGAAGAACAATTACGAGACTCACACAACCCGCTCATCTACCATAGCTACACAGACACTGAAGCCCTTAGAAAACTCCCTAACTTGCTAGAAAATAGAAATATAGATGTGGCTGTTACACGTTTGTAACAGCCACATCCGAGTTCCCCCCCGAGGGGAAAAACGCCCGCCAAGTGACGTTACCGTAGCCACAACCACTGCCTCCGTTCCTAGCCCTGATGGGCTCTACCGGAGGTCGTCTTTTACCTCGATCTGATAACACCACAGTCATCAAACGACCTCGGGGGATGCCGCCGATGCCAATGCCCCGAGGGACATTCACATCGGCAATTAACCACGATTTTAGCTAAACCACAGTTCTTAACTATTGTAACAGCCGCAGTTGGCTGAGTGTCTGCATTCTTTGCGCAACCTTTTACAGTTTACATAGAATGGAGCCTCGGATTTCTGCGGACAGCCATCGCGCATGTGGCCTCCCTCGCCACAGTATCCGCAGACCGACGCGTAATTACAGAATTTGGCCCTGTGACTAAAACGACAGCATTTAAAATACTTTTGCACATCAACAAATTCCTTAACGCGACAGGATGTTAAATTGATATACAACCTACCCTCAGACCCAAACTTCTTAAAGAGACTAGCTCCAAGTTCAAATACTCCCTGATATTTCTCGCCATCACGCCTCCAGTCTTGAAGAGTAGCCTACACTCTTTCTTAAAAACGGATACACATAAGTCTGTATTCTATTCCCTTATGAGAGACAGAAATTTCTCTTTAGATGGCCGCCTAACAATGTCGTAGACAATGACTCGGGGCCTCCGCTTTTTTTTGGTGTCAACCATGACCGCCAATTCATTCACCGCTGGAGACTCCACAATGACTCGGACCGTCTCCTTGTCATCAGCTACAACTACCAGACTCTCATATTGGTCTCTTTAATATCCCTAATCTTGAAGTTCTTCATGTTGTCGCTAAGGACAACCTGGAAGTCCTCCATGAGTTGTCTTAGTTTCAAAAATCACAGTCTTATTTACAAAAATCACCTCTGGGTGCTTCGGGGTTCGGCTAGCTTCTTGCTTGCCTCGGACAACCTCAGCGTAACGTCTCGGCTGCGCCGGGGTCTTGACTGGGGCCTGCACAACCTTGACCTCTTTAGACTTAGAAGCCAGGTTCTCAAAACCGACTGACAAAGCAGGCAGAACCTGCAGCACATGTCTCAACCTCGGTAAAAATCGGGATCTCGCCCATGCATTGATACTGCGCGGGAACTCTATAAAATTTAGCAAATTGTCTAATTTCTGTTGCGCCGCCTGCAATATCAAAAGAGAACTGCCCGGTTAACCCTTGCTTTCTTGAATTTCTCGACTAACGGGTCGACCTTTTGAACCCGGGTGGGCGCCTCTATCTCCATATTGGAGAAGAGCTCCAACTCCAAACTAGACGAGTGGGACGGAGAAATCTGTGCCCTCCTCTTCGGTCTGGACTTCAACTTGGTGGTATCTCGCTGGGCAAGAAATACCTTTCTGGGTTGACTTCTGCCTTTCAAGCTAGACATGCTCGCTGTCTACCTATCTACAACTATACCCATAATGCAACGATACCCGCAGTGATCTACGAGTAGCTGGGGACCTTATATTGCCCTGTCGCTCTTAGTGTCTCTTAGCCACTACTGGATCGATCAGTAGACCACAGATTACTGCCTTCGTTCTAAAAAGAACGCAAGCTGGATCAGAGAGTAACCTCTGGCTTCTTACGGGAATAACGACCAGGAGTCGTTGCCACCTTTTCGCCATGCTGAGGTGAACACACGACTAAAGCTTCCTCCTTTCACTCCGTAAGAAGCCGACAAATTATGAGTTGTATAAAATGTGCTACAAGTAGCCAAAGCATAAAATACATTCGCAATCAGAGCTATTGGCAGGTACACACTCGTACTACTGGCGCAAATTCTAGATAATAAGCCAATTGCTACAGAAACTTTGGGCACATTAATAAGGACCAAAGTAGCCAAAGTAGTTTGCTCTGAAATTTTGTTGTAAATTTTCAGAGAAAACTCGTACAAATTTGGGAAATCGGTAGTCGAGAGAAACTTCCAAAACTATATATAATTTTCACTATCCGCTATTGAAATTACTTCCTTAAATTTATTTTTAGGAACGTTACAGTGGTGAAAATTATTTACTTCTGTTTGAATTTCAGAAGGATAGTAGGAAGTTTGCAAAAACCTCCTACTATTGTACCTCGACATTTTTATTGTCCCTTTGAAAATATTAAATCTTGTTCGAAATGAGACTTCTAATTTAGATTTTAATCGGGAAATTTTTTTTCATATTTTTCTTTTGCTATTTAGCCGCAGTAAGGTATTACTTGCGAGGATAAATGAGGATGATATGTATGAATGTAAATGAAGTGTAGACTTGTACGTCTCAGGTCGACGTTTCTTGAGGTGTAAGGTTAATTGAAACCCGACTGCCGGACAACACCGATATCGTTCATTATCTATTAACCTCAGTGATTTTGAATTTTTTTTTATAATTTATACATTTTCTTATCTTTCAAAATACTTTTTATTAAATTAATATTTATTCAAAATTTAGATTAATTATTGTTGTCATCAAGCCTTATTTTATAAACTTAATTCATTATACAGTTTTCCTTACCAGAGTAATTTTATTTTTTTTTATTACCTTTTTTTTACAATTATCCTCGCACGGCTAGTAGTTAGCTATTGTACTAACATTAGTACCATTTTTTGGTCCTCTGGGCCATTTTTTGGTCCTCCGGATCTATTGATTATTTGTTTATTCTAAATTTAATTTTTGAAAATTTGTTAAATGTTTTTTTTTCTTTAATTAAATTCTACTTGATTAATGTTTATAAACGGTCCTCCGATTTTTTTTAT
This sequence comes from Zanna intricata, assembly GCA_010016005.3. Classification (NCBI taxonomy): domain Eukaryota; kingdom Metazoa; phylum Arthropoda; class Insecta; order Hemiptera; family Fulgoridae; genus Zanna; species Zanna intricata. Next base: position 17,213 of record JAAAKQ030149154.1, read on the forward strand.
TAACCTTTTTTGAACCTGCCCCTTTCTTTCGAGGATAATTTTTTATGACAACAATAATAATAGCTTCATAATATTTTATAATAATAAATAATAATAGCTTCATGAAATTTTTATGTTGTAAATTCACTTCTAATAGTTTTATTTTCAAATTCAGTTTATACAATTTTTTTTTAAATTAAGCTTAAGAAATTTTATTTTGTATTTGAATTTAGTTTTTTTTAAATTTATTTGTATTTTTTTAATGATAAATTTTATTTTTTTTTACTTTTGTTTTTCAAAGTTTAACTTTCAGTTTATCATATCTCGCTCTAAAAGCGAAAAGTCTGCCTCGCTGATGGCCTCCTATTTAAATGCTAACATGCATTTAGAGAGTTTGAAGGAGATGCTTCAAAACAATAAGTTTTGCTTAATTCTTTCTTGACTGATTGTGCTATCCAAATTAGAGAACAATTTTTCAATGAAATTTCTGAAATAAATAAACAAGGTTCTAATCCCGAATATGAAACTACTTCGTTGCGGCAAGAGTGTAATGCGTTCTATTTAAAAATTCAAAAGGCCCCCGAAGATGTTAAACCTGTTCTAACATCCGTTTCTAATACTTCTGTCTTGCATCTGCCTAAAGTTAGCTTACCCAAATTTTCCGGAGAGTTATCCGAATGGATCAACTTCATTAATTTGTTTACTTCTACCGTTCATAATGCTGAAGCTTACTCCAACGAACAAAAATTTCAAATTCTACGTACTGGCGTATCAGGTAACGCCTTACTTCTTATTGAATTATTACCAATAACTTCAGAAAATTATCTTCTAGCGTTTCAAATCTTATGTGACCGTTATAATAATCCTAGGTCGTTGGCCAACAGTTTTTATAGTAAAATTAAATCGTTTTCCCTTACTGGCTTTTCTCAAGAAAATATAACCAATTTTAAAATTCTGTATATTTCTAATATTAACACTTTAAAAAGCCTTAATATCGACATTGAAAATTTTCTTCTTTTACAGTTAGGCCTGGAAAAATTGCCTATATTACTACTCAAACAATTCGAGTTGAACAATTCTAACTCTGCCATTCCGGCTTATTCCGATTTAATTGATTTTTTAACTAACCAAAAGAAAACTTCTGAAAGTCTTAGTGCTGACTGCACCTATTCCAATTTTGAAAATTCTCTTCAAAGAAATGCTAAATTTTCTTCGCTTAAGAAGCCTAATAATCTGTCTTATAATAAAACTCCTATTAAATCATTCATGGTTAAACCCAACCCAGTAGTTTCACATTGCACATATTGTAAAAGGCAGTATCGCATTTATAAATATTACGAATTCAAACTCTTATCTATACCACACAAATACAATTTTCTTAAAGCGTTGTTTCAAATGTTTAGGTTCAAATATTGCACAATGCAGTTTTACAGGTCAATGTTTTCATTGTAAAAGCATGTTTACATTCCATGTTATGTACTCAACCGAAAAATAACCCCCTCCTAGATTTTGCACCTCTCAATTCAGCATTAAAACCTGTTACAGAAATTTCCAATGAACCCTCTGTTCACCGTTCTTCTGGCTTTACCTCTATTCCTAGTTGCAGTGGCACTGGTAACCTTCAAAATAAAATTTCACCTGCTTCGAAGCAGCAATTTAATTCTCCAAATCATTGTCTCTCTACTCGTGACCGTTCTGATGACACCACAGCGGTGTTACTTGTCACTGCCCTTATTGGCGTTGAGGATGCAATGGATGCATACATTATGTCCGCGCTGTTCTTGATTAAGGAAGTCAGCGCTCTATTATCACTAAAAGTTGTGTTAACCGTTTGGGTCTTCGTGTTAAACTTTCTGACTTAAACCTCACAGGCATTACTTCATCTCCCGCTCACGTTCAAGGTTCTTTTAACCTGCGTATTCACGCTGAAGAATCCAAAATTATTCTCACTTCCAACGCTCTTGTGCTTTCTGCCATTTCTGGTAATTTGCCATATAAATGCCTTCCGTCAAGTATTAGACAACATTATCGCAAAATAAAATTTAGCTGATCTCAGTTTTTTCCGTTCTACTCCTTTTGATTGCCTTATTGGCGGAGATCTCTTCTTAAATGTTCTTCTTAGCGACCCCATTCAGCACTTTCCTAATTTACTGTCAGCTATGAAAACCATTTTCGGCTGGATAGTCTCCGGTGAGAATTTGTTAGAAATGGAGTGCACCCTGTAAGGGAGATAGGGACTGCGGTTAAGTTGCGATCAACTTTATAACGTCTAAGCGGACCTCAATGTTGGTGCTGGGTGGGAGTTGATAGATCTCACACGGGCCAGACCTGGGGTCCTCGAGGACTCAGTAATTAATAAGTAAGTGCGCTCCTTTCTATAAGCTGGCGTGGCATGTTTGTAAAAACGCGGGTAGAATAGCATCGTTGCTGTAAACTGGTTAAAGCAGGCGCGGGGGTCTTCGTACTTTCGGGACAGTCCTAAACTTGTTTCTAAACTGGTTGTTTTCGCGGTGTCCCGTGTCTTTGTAGAAGGTATTGGACACCATCAAAATTAATTGGCCTTACTACTTACCGATGTGAATGTCCCTCGGGACATTGGCATCGGTGGAATCTCCTCGAGGTCGGTTGATGACTGTAGCGTTATCAGACCGAAGCGAAAAGACGACCTCCGGTAAAGCCCTTCAGGGCTAGGAACGGAGGGGGTGGTTGTGACAACCGGTAATGTCACTTAGTGGGCGTTATTCCCCTCGGGGGGAACTCGAGATGGATAGTCTCCGGCAATTATTCCCACAATCATGCACAACCTTCTCCACCTTCTTCATTGTTTATTATTGAAAATCCTCCCGATGCTATTTTTAAAAAATTTTGGGAAATTGAAGCAGTTTCTATTGATATTCCTCCGTCTACTCATGATTGCCATGCTGAAGAATTATTTTAAAATACCATTACCCGCACTACTGAAGGAAGGTACCAAGTGGCCTTGCCTTTCAATCTTGATGCAACTTCATTGTGTTCCAATCGTAATCAATCCTCTTCATCGCCTCCTACCCTCGAATTGGTAGCTTCTGAATCTCGTGTAGCCCCGCTCAAAAGAATATCTATCCCTCGTTTAGAATTAAACCATGCTCCTGTTCTCCATGTTATGACTCCCATTGTCAATAAGGACGTTTCTCAAGTTACTACCTCATCTCCTGCTGAATTTAAATCTTCCGTATTTATTGATCGATTTTCTTCGTTTGTGCGTCTGCAGCGTGTCCTGTTTTTTTGTATTTTTGTTTATAATTAAAGTTAAACGCTCGTCGTTCCAGTTTCGTTTGCTTAATCATCTCAGTGATATTGCTCCGACTAATAATCTTCCCAATGCTGGTTGTCTCCAAGTTGTTGTTTTGCTTTTAGTGCACCTGGTTCAAATAGATTATTTTTCTATTCCGTTCAAAGAACTTCGACAAAATAAATTTTGTCCTTCACTTAAATCTCTTTTGGCGTTTATCGATGATCGATTTATTGCGCGTTGGTGGTCGCTTGTCCAATTCGAACTTATCTTATGAATCGAAATACCCGTTATTGCTTCCTAAGAACTCGCCTTTGTCTTCCTTAATCATTTCGCATCTTCATTTAGTTGGTCTTCAATGTGGTTCTCGTCATACTCAGGCTCTTGTATACCAAAACTTTTGGATTATTTCCGCAAGTTCTATTATTTGTTCGAGGCTCAACAAATGTTTGACTTTTGTACGTTTTCGATCTTCTAACTTTCAGCCTCCAATGGCTAAATTGCCCTCTTCGAGAGTTATTGTTCTTCAAACCGTTTTCTCATTCTGGTGTTCATTTTGCTGGGCCTTTTATGTACAAGTCTTCTAAATGTATGCCAGGTCACTGTATGCCAGCAAGTACCTGTCCACAATTTTTATAGCGCTTGAAGCCATAATGCTGGTGGCCAGCCAGTTCCAAAATCAGCCTTTCACTGCAGTGCAATCAGAATTCTCGCTTAATAAACTACTGGTTCTGGTTGAATATTGCAACTGCATCAAGGAGCGCCCACACGGCTCGGAAATGCGAGTGTATTTCCGGAAATGGAGTATACACGGCTCGGAAATGTAGCCAATTTTCTGTTTGACCTCTAAACTCCAGGATGACCTGAGCTCTGCTTCCCCCAAGAGGAGGGCAGTCGAACAATATGTGTTAGACTGGACCTCCCAGCAGATGCACAGCTCATCAGTTGCCAGGCGGAACTTAAACAAATATTGGTTCAAATTAATATGGTTGATGAGCGCTTGGGATCCCGCCCCCTTATAAATGAACTAGAGTCATACAATCCCCCCAAGTCCTGTATAAATCTATACAAGGACCTTCCCTTAGTCGGGGCGTCCCATCTTGCTGCCATGATTCCATCGCGAGGCCATAAAGCCTCCTCCGCAGACGAGAAATGGGAAACTGTACGAAATTTTGAACCGGTGTATTGCAATCACCGTTCCGCTCCAGTGCAAGCCCGACTCGAAACCGCATCCCAAATACCTCGGTTTCCCTGTTTCATCGTAATTTCCACATGGCCACTCACTTTCACCAATAAATGGATTGGAAGAGCCTTTCCCAATACGGTAGTAGCCTCGTAGGAGGTTATTTTAAAATCACAAGTGCTTACAATAAGCACTAATAATCCTTAGATTTTGAAGAAGTGCTCTATTCCTATCCAACCTATGCGTCCATATTGGCGCCGCGTATTACAGCATACTCTCGAAGACATCTCGGTACACAATGTACATTTGATGGCCCGACAGCCCATAGTCCTTCCGAGCAATTCACTTACGTTTGTGCATCACAGAGACAGCGTCCGCCGCTACTTGCCTAATGTGATTGCTAAACAGCAATTTTTCATGAAACCAAACATCTAGGTACTTATAAACCCTTACTAGGCAAATTACGCAGCCTTTATACTAAATGTGGGGGGTTTCGACTGTAGAATAATTTGTCTACACCCTTGAGAAGCATATACTTCGTCTTGGGTACAGAAATCTTTAAATTTCGCTGATTTATCCAGCCCTTCGTGGTTGACAAGGCCCATGCACTCTTTCTGCTAACTGTGGTCGTGAAGTCCCACAAACTAACAGGAGACAGTCATCGGCGAAAGCCTGGGCCGTAACCTCGTCTGGAGATGTCAATCCCAGAAATCCGTCAAACACAAGGTTCCACAGCTGAGGACCGAGAACGGAGCCCTTCAGGCTTCCTCTGGTTACGGACGTCTCCACAACTAGGTGCGCATCTTTGAACAGAGCTGTTCGGTTGGACAAATAGTCCCGTACCACGGCTTGTAGGGCTTCAGGAACATTGCGGCGTTCCAATTCAAAGGTGACAGAACTCCAACATAAGGAAGGAAATTCTGCCTTTATGTCAATAAAAACTTCTAAAACGTATTTACAGTCGGCGCTTTTTACCTCGAAAAGAGCATTTCAGATGAAATGTGCGTTTTTGGGCTTCTGAATATCCACACGCGCTTCATGAAAATGACTTCACGTCCCAGGAATTACGGTACGGGCCGCAATCTCAATTCAAGGGATAATAGAGCCATTCTTTTTCGGACAGTGCACAGTGAACGTTATTTAATCATGCTGCATAATAATTCTGTTCTTCAGCTTCTTGCAAAAGGGTTTTGATTAGAAATGAGTGGATCATGCAAGATGAAGCCAGACCGCACGCAGATAATGTTGTTTTAGAATTTCTGCCAGAAAACTTTAACGCAAATGTCATTTCAAACAGATTTCTTAATCCTTTTGCACGTGGACAGAATTGGCACACGAACAGTCCTGATCTGGATCCGTGAGATTACTTTCTTTGGCGATTTCTAAAGGAAAAGATTTTCCCTAAAAATTCTCGTTCAGTGATAGAACTGCGAGTGCTGATCATCGAGGTGTGCAACGAGTTAGCGAGGATATGTGTCGTCGAGTTATTAACAAATAGGAGTTTGTGTTGAAGAAGTTGTTAGAAGTTGCCGTGTTAGGGATCATAATAGCATGTGATAAGGAGAAAATAATTTCAGGTATTTAATAAACATGTTGTATTTTAGTTTTCTGTATTGCGATTCAAAAAAATATTTTTTAACAAAACCAAATGTTGGATCATTTCATGCGGCACTGAGTAGTATTCAAATCCGTATAAAAGCAACTGCCCTTATTAAGATTTTAAGTCTTCATTCCTATCATAATTAGGAAGATTGTCAGGTTTTATCGCTAACTCTATCATTCGTTTGAAATGTATCATGTTTTTTTCTATTAAAATCGTTTAAAGTTTAACTATAAAAGAAGATACAGAACTAAATAACATCAGAAACAAGCAATCTTTAAGTTTTACATTACAACTGTTCAGATGTTCTATAATATTTATAAGGAAAGCCAGATTCCACAGCCGATTTTCATTTTTTAGAAGCAAGCACTCATTATGCAGCTCATTTTTTTCTTCCACTAAATGTAAGACGCCTCTCACGAAGATTCCAAAATCTGTCAAGCGCCGCCCTGATGAAAGCTAATGTACATTACAATACGGGATGAATTCACTACCTTTTTCTACATATGCGCGATCGAATCCTGTTAGAAGTACCAGATCAAGAAACTTTAGATAAATTTTTATCTTTAGCGCAAAATGCCTCCCTAAACAGTTTGCAGTGATACTTGTCTGTATATCTTAAATATTTAAAATGTCTCTTTTCTAGTAGTGATAAATAGCCTTAATTTTTTCCGATCACAGCTGAAGCTCCTTCGTGTATATGGTAGCTAATTTATCCCATTGTAAGTTATTCTTCTCAACGGTAGAGTATAATTCACTTAAGATGTCTGAGAGTTCTAAAATAACATTAAATCTAAAGGTTTCAAAGTTCTAAAAGTCTAAAAGTATAAGATAAGTCTATGAATTCTTCAATAACACTAAAATTCTCATTGACACAAAGCAAAAAATACTTAATTGTGTAGTGACGTTATTATCAATGCTCTTATCAACAGCTAAAGGAAGGTATTTATTTGAGACGAATGCAGAGAGAATTTTCGTATTAACGTTCACAGCCAAGTCATCTACCCGACGCATCACTGTATTTCGCGAAAGGGCAACTTGTTCCACCATTTCTTTAATTTTCGCGTCAAAGATGTAACTAGCAAAGATTTGCAGACTAGTTTTGATAGCTACATTGAAGGGTTACAATAATTACGATAACTAGGTTGCTTGTAGCGTACTAAAAGTAAAAAATATCGTAAGAAATTTTGACCAATATCATTAATTCTTATCTTTTTTAGAAAACCTTTTGTTGGCTTATTTAGGATTTCTTTTTTACGTCCTTGTACAAGGAAGTATTGTAATCGCGTAAAATTTCGGTTTTCAGATTTAAACGGAAATATCCATTTTTTACCATCCCTAAATCTAATTCGACTAGTTTCACCGTGAAGTTGTACATACGTGTCTCGTATAACACAAAAACGATTAGCCGTAGAATGTTGACATTTTGAATTTAGGATTGTTGTAACATCTAGTTGTGTACTTCCCTTTCGACTGAAGCAAAAAATTAGGATTTTGGCCTTTTTCTTAAATGCAATAATACGCCCTCATTGAGAGCTTTTCAACAATATATAAGTGGTACTTATTTTCATTGGTTATTATCTGGAACCAAATAGAATTATAATTAAGGAAATATTAGGATCTTAAAAGGGTACACATCGGTTCGAATCAGACTTCTTTTCTCTTTTTTTTTTAATCTTTTTTTTAAATTTTAAATACATTGATTTATTAATAATTATTTACCCGTGATTGAAAAAAAAATACAGTAAATAATAATAATAAAAATGAAAAAATATCAGAAGGTATTAATGAAATAAAATTTTATGTTCTTTTCATTTTACAAAAATGTGTATATGTATGAAAGAACATCAAAATAAATGAAGTGAGGATGCTTCTTTCAGGGTTGACCTTCCTGTAGGTTGGTCATGTTGTTAGCACTAAAATATCTTTAAGTCCCAGGCAACCCTACAAATGAGAATTAAACCTCTGCGCAGCCCCCTTATCAAACAGGATTGTGCTACGCACAAAAGTAATGCATTTTAGTGTGATAAAAAATTTGAATCCCAAAACAAAAACATGTGCTTATAGCACGAAAAAAAATTCTTGGGTCAGATTATATTTTTAATTTAATTAAAAGCATGCAATCCCATTAAGCGAACTGCATAAGCTTTTAGCCCAAAATGTAGAAAAACTTTAAATTACTCACATTAGTTAAAATTAACTAAATAAAATTAATGGTCAATATGTCTGAGAATGTCTTCGCTGGATATCGAAGATCTAAGGCAAATCATAGATATTGTTTTATAAATATTTGGCGATATTATGCCAATTTTACGGAGGTGTTGTACCGTAGTAATTGGTATTGATCCTCGAGAATCAAAAACAAGTGGAACAAGAGAAACCTTCCTGCATAGTCGAAAACTCTAGCCACCTGTTCTCTGATGTTACTATACTTTGCTATCTTTTCGATAGCTGCTTCTTCTAATGCATTACCTTGCTCAAATCTTACAGTGCCATCAACTATATAGAGTACTGAATCATTTTTAATAATGAAATCAGGTCTATACCGTGCTGATGATTCTGGATCGTCAACAGTGCAATGCTCCCCAGCTAACACCGTTGACAACTTTCCTGTCGAAGGAAAATGATGCCTACCTAAAGAAATCACTTCCGTTTCAGCAAACGTCCGAGTAACATCGCTTCCACACGATGCACTCAAACTCGCTGCGGAGGTAGTTAAAGTAGGTAAAGCCCGTGCACAAGCAACTCTAGTTCCTAATGTGTCGGTTCGAAGTTTAAGGGCATTTATAAATCTGGAATCCGTTAGAAGACCATCTTCATAAAGCCAACAATTACCAATTCGATTATTCTTAAAATGATTTATACCTCGTCCCATTACAGAACACTGTTCCCATTTGGTTCTCCACTTGATTCTAATTATATTAGTTAGACAGTTGTTTATATTAGCCACTGGTACAGGAATTACAGTCATTACAGTAGTCGCAGACTGTTGCCAATTTGGCAGCTTTATCTGCGCTTTCATTTCCTGCACTACCAGCATGTCCAGGAGTCCATAAAAATACGCATCGCTGTCCTCGTCTACTTAAAACATATAAAATAGATAGAATATTTGCGATCAGGACGTCCTTAATGCTGTTGTTCTGAATTGCAGTCAGTGCACTTAACAAGTCGGAACATAGGAACATATGAGCACTCTCTCTTCGCAGAAATGTTCGGAACACAAAATAGCTTGCTGTATGGCAGTAAGTTCTATTGTTTAACGCTTGCCATATCTGACAGCTTCCAAAAATGGGCTTCTCCATTTACATATATGGAGCATCCAACACCGTTTTCGGTTTTAGAAGTATAATATATCCATCGTAACAATTGACAGTTGATAAAAATTCCTGTTGGATGGTTATTGCTGGCTTTTCTTTTATTCTCCCATAGGAGAAATCCAACCTTGTGTTTACCGCTGGTAAAAGCCTTGGCGGTATATCTCTGAAATTGCTAATGTCTCAGGTAGTGCAATTTCGTATTTCTTTGTTAATTCATGATACCTTATTCCGGCTGGTCTGGAATATGTAGCACGGTGTTCATATAATGCAGCTAAAGGATGATTATTGGTGGTTTATTATTTATATGTGCAGTAAAGGCCCATATATTTGCTGTATATTTTAGCAATAGGATCTCTCTTCTATAACGCAACTTCTGATATTAGACTAGTCGCCGGGCTTGTACGAAAAGCGCCGGTGGCGTACCTTATTCCGCTGTTATGTATTTCGTCTAACTTTTGACGAAAAGTTAGACGAAAAGTGCACTTTATAGCGGATGAACACAAAATACATCCGTAATGGAGTCTTGATTGTACCAATGATTTATACAGTTTCAATAGTAATTCTTTATCTGAGCCCAGTGACTGATTATCATCAAGTCAGTCATCAGTGACTGACTTCTGTAACTGATTACCATTAACAGTCTCAACATTAAGTCCGTTATAATTTTTCCGGATCTCTATAACAGGACCTCCAGCGCAATTATTGATCTCTCGTGTGATTAGAAAAGGACTAACCTTCGAAAAATTGCCATCTTCTACTAATCACCAAATAAATTGGTTTAGCGATAACATTTTCGTAAAGAGCTTTCTGTATGTATTTAGTCTCTTTCTCTAGTCTTCCTGTTTCAACACTCTTTCTCCGTTTTGCGGGTACTAGACGAGGGTGTTTGCGTAAAATGAAGGTCTCCGTTACAACCGAAATCACTTCGTCTCTAACCGCCACTTCGCCAGCTCTAAAGGTGGTGTAAATCCGTGTCCATAATCAGAAAAAGATTTTGTACCTGCAGGTGTTCGATAAATCTACTCCTTGTGTACGACCTGTAGGAGAAATCAGGCCGATCAAATTCGATCCCTGAGGGAAAGAATTCTCGGATCCCCCTTAGCATAATTAAATAGTACGTATGTATAGCAGCCCTGGACGTGGAACGTATATGGTATGTTCCGGACGTAGGGGATTATCTACCTCAGGGCTACTTTTTTATTATATGTATAAATTATTTATGTAGTAGAAAATTTAACGGTAGAGCGACAACATTTTCAGATCACACAGCATAGCTTATGGAGAAAAAAATATATACGAAATAAGAAAAAAATATTAAAGAAGACCTTATGAGAAATAGGTCTTCTAAACGATTAATCAAAAAAGGCTTAAATCTAAATGTAAAACAAATTATATAATTTTCAATTAAAATGTTAGCCTGAAATGTTCATAACTGAAAAATATCGCAATTTAAATTGTAATAATACAAATATAAATTGTGTATACCAAACTAAATATGGTTATACGCAAAATTGCGGTGTAATTACGGTGGATACGCAAATAAATACGGTTAAATATCTATTAGTGTCCTATCTAGTTAGTCTAGGGCGAACTTATCATCACAAATCAGCTGATTTCAAAATGGAGAGTTCTAAGGTTCAAATCTCAATAAAGGTAGTTATTTTATACGAATATGAATATTAGATCGTGGATATCGGTGTTCTTTGGTTGTTGGGTTCTAATTAAGTACACGTCTCAGGAATGGTTGACCTGAGACTGTACAATACACACTTCATTTACATTCATATATTTCATCCTCTGAAATAATACCGTGTGGTGGTTCCAGAGGCTAAACAGAAAATAAATGAAAAAGTATTTTAGGAGTAATTTTAGATGTGAATCTGTCATGGAAGGAAATAGAAGGAAATAAAATAAAGTATAAAAAGAAATCGTATTTAATAAATATACATTTTATTTCTTAAGGACACCTGGTACTTTGTTTTTTTTTAAATTCGACTTTTTTGCATTTTGCTTATTTAAAATGTTATTTTATGCGTGTAAAACAATAAAGTTAGCAAAACATAACATTTTTTGTGTCAAATTGATTTTTTTTTGTTGAACACCACTCACTGAAAAAACCGAATTTTGAATTTTTTTTTTGTTGGGACTGTCTAGTTGTTATGAAAGGGAAATTTAGTATTCACATAAGGAAATTTTGTAAACTTTTGTTAAATTTAAAATTTTAATCATATTCAGAAGCTGATCGGTTCACGATTGCGAAAACTTTGCGGAGATTTGAAGAATTTCGTGCTAGAAAACAGTAAAAACATTTCAGGAAAGAATCAACCGATAAACAGATAAATGAAATTCAGGGTTACTAAAGATGTTGTATCATTTCTTCATAGAATCGAGAATAATATACGGTATAACTTATCGAGGAGGTATGTATTATTCTAATATAAAGCCATTATTCGTAGCACAGAAATATGTACATAATTAGAACGATTTTAAACAAAAATAGATTTAGCGAATCTTTTCCACTATCTAAAAACCTAACACATTGCCGCCCTAAAGATATTTGTATGTTTAGAATCCTAAAATTGTTATAAAATTGGTAATACTGTAAGTATAGAATAACACATACATATATCAAGAGTAAAAATTAAGTAGATATGATAAATTTGTGATACACTTGCTAAAATTAGAACTGTATAGACATTTTTATTCATTTGTGGCTCACAATTTGTTACTTAATAATGTAAAGGAGTGGAGCAGCTTTAGAGAATACAATGTTATATTATTTGTATGGTTACTAAAAATCAATGAAATTGAAAAGTTATTATTCTAATCAAATTATTGAAGAAATCGTTAAAAGAAACTACTATTTTAGGATTACAATATCTATCAGTTAGTATTGTTACTTTATGTTGTTGGCGGTGCATCTCAGAAGTTCGATTTTACCACTTTATAAAATGTTATAGTAATGGTAACCCTCGACATGGATTTATTTGCAGAGGGGACCTAAATTTTTATACAATTAACACATTTCTTGTTAAATTGCAAAAATTGTTTAACGGAAATTTCGTTTTATTACTTATTATAAACTAAAAAATGTAACTGTGTAATTGTGTGTAAAAATAAAATAAAGTTAAAAAAAACACAAACACACACACACACACACACACACACACACACACACACACACACACACACACACACACACACACACATATACATTTTTTTTTTGTTCGGTGAAAAGAAAAAAATACTTAATCAATCGTAACCAAATTTTTATTTATATTTCTTGCCATAATTGAGAAAGTTTTTAAATATATTACATCTCAGAAAGTCTCAAAAAACATTTGTAGTGATGGAGATTTGTCGGCTAAGGGACAAACTTTAATAAATTAAATTAATGAATTGTGAACTGTGAGTTTCTATTATTGTGTTTGCTGGGTTTGAACTAAATAATTAAAATTGATGGAATGAACGATATTAAAAAAATAATAGAATGAAATTTACTTTAAAGAAAATAATATTACATAATATTTTTGTTTAATTTGTTTAACTATGATGGATTTTCTGTGGGGACTGCGTGTGAAGCTAGAATGGTGAGGTATGTGAGCACCTCGTGGGAGGCTACACCGATAATCACCATCAACCGGTAACAAACGGAGTGCTCCTGGGGTGCTTTCAGCTTGATTATCAGCTTCAATTTTTTTTACGTGTAATCTTAATGTGTATATCTAAATACCGGTGTCTAGAGTTTTTGAAATTCCGAATTTCAAGGTTTAAAATTGATTTTTGAATTATTTTGAAAACCTGTTATTATTTTATTTTCTCAGTACCGAATGAAGAAATCAACCAGATATTTGGTAAATGGAATAGTCATGTGAACAAAACAATTTTACAGTGTCGAAATTCGACCTTCAAAGGAGGTGAAGAAATGTAAACAAATTTTGAACAATGATTATAAACATTCCCAATCCCGACTATAATAAACAAGATACTCATTAGATTTGGGCTTTCAAATTCTCTTCAGATAAATATTTAAAAACCATTTTGGTTTTTTTTAATCCCGATTTTTTTTAAGGCATACGAAGGTATACAGCGCCCGCCGCTCAACCAGAACAGCCACTGTTACTATATGTGCGGTGTGACTGGCTGCACATGCCTCCGGTTATTTGACAAAAACACATAAAATAAATGATTGACCGCTGCAGGAAGCGCAAGTAACCCTATATAGCGCGGACGAAGCTGCTAGGCGGAGTTAGTACAATATAATTTTGATGTGAAAACAAGTCGGTTAACGGAGAGTCCTAAAACTTTTTACTAAGTTTTTTATCTTTTTCGTAATTATGCCCTTGAAAAGTGATGGTGTTAACACATTTGTGTTAAGTTTGATTTTTCGGTTTTATTATTTGTTTATTTTGTATGGTTATTGCCTGTCCCTGTTAAAAGCTTTTCGATGGGTGTGTTATGAAATCTTACTTATTGTTATAAAATGTTACACACCCTATT
>JAAAKQ030149177.1:0-13005 GCA_010016005.3 Zanna intricata
TCAAACCCTGTGAACACTATGAAATTAAAAATTTATATTACGTGGTTGACTTGGCAGCAGTATATTCGGATTAATAAAGGAATATCGGGACGTCATTCCATTGTTTTTTTTTTTTTTTTTTTTTTGTTAGCCTGGTATTGGATGATTATTTTTATTTTTAATAACATTTTTAGAATTTAATTGTATCTTACTTTAAGCCTCCTGTAACTGTAGGTTTATAGCGTATAAATGGAATGAAAGATAAAAATTTGTCATGAATATTATTTGCAATATTAAAATTATTTTTTTTAAGAAATGTTACTTTGTTAGATTGTGTTTGCAATTTGTCATAAAAGTTAAAACGGTAATATAATATTTATTATTTGTGAAAATATTTAGTTTGATATCTTACTTTCACTTTTCGCGGTTTAGTTTGTTTATTGTTTTTTTTTTTGTAGGTTTTTATATTGATCTTACGTATGAATTACTTTCTTTTAACAGGTGAATAAATTCGTATATCTGTTTTTCTGTAATTACTGATTTGTGTAATAATATATATATGTTTATTTAATATCACAATCATAAAAATATATTTTCGGAACTAGGTTTTGATATACAGAAAGAATATACGATTTTCCCTTATCTATTTTCCGTCTGTTTTTATTCTGTAAAAAACCGATTTTTTAAAGTTTATAATTACTTTTTATTGGCTGTATTTACATTAATTTTCTCAGAATTAAATTTTCTACAAGTTTTGTTAATAAATCTTTCGCATTTATTAGTCATTTAACGAAGCTGTTGTACTACAAACCTAAAAAAAAAAAACTTGTTTTTCGACAAGGAATCTTGTGTTTTACGTCGGAAATTTTAAAAATAACGAGTTTCAGTTCTGGGTTTCCTGTTTTATCTTATTACGCAGTTCAAATTACATAAACCATTAACTTTACTCTTTAATATGAATCCAAACAGTTACAGTAAGGCTTCCTTTTATTAGAAGAGATGAAATCCGGCCGAAATCTTTCGCTAGCCATAACTTGAAAACGAAGCGTTTCCACATATATGTATGTAAATTTTTTTTCATTATTTTCACTAATAGAACATGTCCTGAAAGTTTCTCTATTTCTTTGTGGGAAACTACATAAAATTACATTTTTAAATGTTTTTCCAAACGTCTAATGTCATCTCATATTTAGCCGTGTTGTTATTTTTAAATTTCAATATTTATTTTAAATATTTTCTAAAAAGATGACGTGTCATAATCACGTAGAATTAGGTACGATTAAAGAAGATTTTAACATGGACAGCCTTTCATCTGGAGGTCCCGGTTCGAATCCGGGGATCAGCATGGCATTTTCACAAACGATACGAATCATTCATCTTATCCTCTGAAGTAATACCTAACTACTCCCGGAAGTTAAAAGCAAAAAGCAAAAAAAAAAAAAAAATGGACTCTCCTTTGACTTATCTTCTATTAGCCAGTGCGGGCATCACCAATTATAAATTACGCACAGATTGCCATCTTCATTTTCTACCCTTCTTAACGTTAACTATTGTTTCCAGAGACTCCACTAGAATTTAATTCAATTCATTTTTCATCCAAATATATCTATTTCTTTACCAGATCTCTACAATTCCTCTTCGTTGCTTACTCTTTCAACCCGTGGTAATGTATCTGATTTATCTGTGGCCACGTTTCAAATGTTTCTTCATAATCCTCTTTTCCTAATTTTCATACTATTTATGAAAGTGCTTGTAATTTCATAGTAATTGCTACAATATTCGGTTCCATATTTAATTGTTGAAGTAGAAGGCGAAGATATCAGATGGTGGGTAATATGGAATAAGAGGGTAAGAGTAGAAAAACACAATAGGTACTAGAAGATTCGGAGAGATACCATAATAACTAAATATATATAACTGTGAAAAGTAATATTTAAAGTAAAAATTCAAATAAAATAAATATTGAACATTAAAAATAACAGAATGACATCAGATGTTTGAAAAACAATTTAAACTTTAATATTTTATTTGTAGAAACCTAATTATATTCGAAAATATTTACGTATGTTTTTATGTTAGTTAAACGTAAGTATATTACATAAATAATTATAATGTTCCATCCCATAATAATTTCTTTACAATACTAAACAAATGAATTTTTTTTGACATTTTTTTAAAAATTAGTCTACGTGACGTAATTATAAATTTTTCAGTGATCTAAACCAAGTTCTCCTTGTTAAATTACTTTGATATATTTTACAGCTATTTTAATAACCTAGTTACAAAATTTAATATTTAATTTAAAAACAATTTTTAATTTACATATAGATTTAAAAAAAAACACTACACCAAATATCGGTTAGCCAATAAAGAATATTTTTGTATCTCTTTTCTGTATAAATATTAACTATTTTATGTTACAAGTCACAGGTATATCACATACCGTGTATATCTGTAAAATCATTTTCACGTACCTTTTATGTGCAACCTTCATTTGGAGGTTTCTTTCATTATAAGATTTCTTTATTAGTATAGTACTTTGTTTGAATTTTAACGTAAAAGATCCTTGAGTTAATTTTAATTTTAAAACTCAAGTGTTATTATTATTATTAAAAAAAGAACAAAAAATAGCATACCCAGATGTTTAAAATTAAGATGACATGACTTTTAGAAATAATACCGAGTATTAATTTATATTCCAGTTATTCTTTCATACGTATGATTTGTTGATTTTTTTTTTAATACCGTATAATAAGTACTTAAACTTATCACTACCTTTCATTACTGTTGTTGTTTTTTGTCGTCATTCACTTAATCATCATAAGTTTTGAAGATGTTTCTATACGTAAGTTCAACCGGAAAGTAATGTGCGTGTTAGTTTACTACAAGTAATACAAACACTATTAGCTGTAAAACGTAATGTAAATACACTTTATGAAAGTACTAATGCGACTCGTTTCGTTAGTGTTTTCCCTTAACCTCTTTCCACCATACCACTCCTTTACCCTTACCCTGGACTTCCTTACCCTATACCATCTGAAAATGAATGTTTTATAATTGCTTAAAGGCACGCAGTAGTAATACTACTGCTTCGCAGAGAAGCGACTAGAAACTTTCTGTAGCAATTAAAGTTGTAAGCGTTAAATGCTTTATAATTCGTAAAGCTAGTAATTTTTGTGTGTGTGTGTATGTTTTGATATATACAAGAGCATTCGTTTCTGTTTTTAGTGTTGTAGAAATGGTTTTAAAGTTTTAAAGGTTTTCTCGTTCCAATGAAATTACATTCACTGAATATCTTCTTTTTTGGTATAAGAGAAGGTAAATTGGTTTACTAACATTTTATTACTATTTTTATTCTTAAATTTCCTAAGATTGCAGTAAATAAAGGTTGTAAATTAAATTTTTTCAACTTCTTTCATTTTATTTATTCTATCTATAATGTATCTCATGGGAAATTTTTACGTAAAGGAATTTATTTTATATTTTTAATTTCTTTAGTTATATTTTATTATTATTATTTTTAATAATTTTTTTTATTACATTTTGGTTTCAATTTATTATTTTTATTTATTTTATTATTGTAGAATGTGTGTGTGTGGGGGGGGGGTTGGCTGCGCGTGCGTGTGTGTGTGTGTGTGTGTGTGTGTGTGTGTGTGTGTGTGTGTGTGTGTGTGTGTGTGTGTGTCGTAATTGCTGAACCTTATTATTTATGTATTAAAATAGGTATTAATTTACATTATATTAACACATAAATTGGTTAATGATGAGAAATTATTAACTTTTCAGAATTTTAAATCTCATAATGCGTTATACGAAGAATATTTTTCTTAGCTTTTTGTGATATGAAATCTGGATTTATCCGACAATCATACACTCAAATTTTTTGTATCATATTGAAATCATATATTCTACTGATTAATTTGTTATAAAGAGAAAACTCAATATTATAGAATTCAGGAAAAGAAATTGCGTTTAACGGAATGTTGTAGTTAGTAAGAAAAGATACACCTGTTTACAGGGGGCTGGGAAATAAGATTACGCCAAGGTGTATCTTGGAACTGAACGGAATGCAAGGATAGCGGGAGAGTTTATTATCTCCCTATTAATCGCAGAGCCTGAACGAATCTCTCTTGCTGAGTTATAGGGCGGGTCATTATTTAGTGGCAGTTATGGATTTTTGTGTTTTATTTATGGGCGGAGTTGTTATTTGCGTCCCAATCCTTTAAACCAGTTAAAATAATTGATCGGGGCTGATCGTCGGAGACTAGGAGCATATGAGTTTCATTTTCTCGGCGTGATTCCCCTTCAGTCCGTCCCCTAAAGTTCTTTTGGTGCTAGCGCCTTTTGGCCCAACAGGAATACGCCTTCCGGGGACCCTAGTGTTTGAAGAAAGCAATGCGCTTTCCTTTCCGGAGGAAATGGAATCCGCTGGGTAGAACAAGGTATATCTTAACCCACATACTGTTAATTAATGTTAATCATGTCGACAGTTCCTATGCACATCTAATGGTTTTTACCTTGATTAGCAACAAATCATTACTGCTCGATTTGCAAAAACCAATAGCCCATTTTTGACATGTTCATCAACCATACTTTTTCCCTTTAATATATTTATCCTAGCTATATTCGCTGGGAAAATGAAATATTGTGACTAAATTTCAAGTTGTTATATAGGTTTTCTTTTTGATGAAGAAAAAGCATTCTTTGGGTTTACATTGCCAAAAAAGAAAAAAATATATAAAAAATAGATGATAAATTAAAAATAAAGAAAAATAAATAATTTAACTTTTTTTCTATAATAATTGTATTGTTGTTTCAAAAAATAAATACCAGAGGTATTTAATGTAATACTTTTACAAGTAACCTTAGAAATGTACATTATATATATATATATATATATATATATATATATATATACACACACACGAATTACTATTTCGGGTATTAAAAAATATCCTTTTACCTGTTTTAAATTTTATAACCTTAAGAAAAATAGAATATTCATTTTTAGATGTTGAATACAATAAAATTTATATTTATTTAAATTACGTATTCTATTCTTTGAAAACTACATGTAGATTAGTTTTTTAAATCAAAAGTTGCGTTAGGATTACAGTGAGTGTATGTATAAAATACTACCCCTACATAAGGTTTCCTTTGTAAATTAAAGCAGGATTATATTCTCAGATATTTATTAGGCTAGTGAAAGGGATGTAGTAGTTGTGAAAGGGGTAGTGTTCGGAACAAGAGGAATGGTCAGATTCTCTCTATCGCTTTCTCTCTTTCTCACACGCTCTTTCTCTATTTTTCACCCTTCCAGTTACCCTTATTTCAAACTCTCTACATCCTATCCACCCTTAATACTTAGGGGTGGATACGAAATGCCGTGTCCGTTTAAACCAAATAGGGGTGATGTACTAACTTAAAATAGGGGTTGGTTATAAAATACTGAGATTTGTTGAAGTACGCTACTTTTTTTCTTCATCTTTCCAACTAACATTTAGGCCATTTACGCCTTTCATCAGGATTTGTTAATTAACTCTTTTTTTACATTAATTTTTTTTTTTTAGTATTATTTATTATAGTGTAAATAATTTTTTTACATATATATCTTAATATCACTTAAAATACATTAGTAATTTTTTATATAATATTTAGAAGAAAAAATCCTCAAATAACTTGTTATACCAGTTTATTCGCCCACTGATTTTGTTTTATTGGTACACATTATTCTGTTTAATATACAGGCTTGTATGTAAAATTTAATGGAAAGTTTTAATAAATCGTTTTAGTTTTTAATTAAACGTTTGATTTGTTTATAATTTTATTTTTATATTTAATTATTTATGACCTCGTAAAATATTTTCTCACCAGTTAAGAATTTTATTCAGATATTTTTATAAATCTTACTTAAAGAGAATTTTAATGTATTTAAGTAGTTGTTTATATTATTTCCGGTAATTCTAGAACGGTTGTATTAATTATACTGAAACAGCTATCGATAATGACTCGTCTAAATTTTGGTGGTAATCCTGGGAATATGTCGATTTGATTAAAAAATAAACTTAGTAATTGATAGTTTGCTGTTTCTCATACTTCTTGAAATTTTTTACTTGCTAATATTTATCTGTAATATTCTTGTTACTTTTTTCTCATCAATTTCTTAGCTGGTTTTAACTAAAATCTTGAGTAATTAATTACTGACCTTGTAAAACCATTGAGAATATTTTCTATAATTAAAAATAAACATGTAATTACTTAATTGGTAAAAAGTAATTGAGATTTATTATTTTTCTAAACTAATCAGTTTGTAGCACTGATTAACCATTTATATTTTAAATCTGATTACAAATTCAGTTCAAATTATAGTAAGAGTTTGTTGCTTTTATGCGGATTTTAATTCTAGACAGTGGACAGCGTTGTATTTTAATGGTTGGGGTTCAATTACCCACACGTCTTGTTATTAGTCTGTATAAGACTACAACTCACTTACACATCATACATATTTTCTTCATTTCATTGGGCCGCTAGGGGTTTCTTGTTGTTCACTAGTTGAACAGATTTGCAATGTACAGATTTGAGAGAAAAATTAATTTTTTAATACTAAATGAATTAAGTTCATTATTAGGACTTATGTATTGTAGTCAAAATTCCTAAAAATTATTTTCCGTGTAAGTTTTGTTTTAATTTAATTTTTTTTTAGTACTTATGCTATATGATTTATTAATAGATTAGGCCTAGTTGTGTAGTCCAACTTTTCTATTGATTAAAAAAAAAAAAAAAAAAAAAAAAAAAAAATTGAAATCGTATTTAATTATAGATATTTATATTATTCTCATGTAAATGGTACTTCAATATTTCTCTTTTCTATTACTTCTTTAAATAAGCGATTAGCTTATTTATTTGACTTTCCGTTATAAATAAGGTTTACTTAAAGGAAATGTTGAAAAGTTGTAGCTTTCCAGTTTGAAAAATTGAAAAGATAAAAAATGTTTCCTAATATATTTATTCTCTACAATTTTTACACATTAAGATCTTTTTATAAAACTGTTCTTACGTAGTAAATCATTAAAAAATAAATCGTA
This sequence comes from Zanna intricata, assembly GCA_010016005.3. Classification (NCBI taxonomy): domain Eukaryota; kingdom Metazoa; phylum Arthropoda; class Insecta; order Hemiptera; family Fulgoridae; genus Zanna; species Zanna intricata. The sequence goes on from JAAAKQ030149177.1 coordinate 7,065, forward strand.
GCTCTATTAAATTATTGTTTGGATTGGTTTTTTTTTTTTTTTTTTTTTTAGCTTTATTCGTTTTCGAAATGTATATATTAGATAATTAGTACGCTGTATGACGAACTTCTTATTTCCCAATAGGGTTAGGTTAACAACAGAATTTTTCAACCGATTCATATTACTATGAAAACAAGCAAAAATTAATTTAAAAAAAAGAACATACAAAACGTTTTTTCCTAAAATATTCTCTTAAATATGTTGCAAATTTTAATTTTTTTTTTTTTTTTATATTTTTATTTATTTTTCCTTTTTCTTTCCTTCCATCATAAATCTAGAACTTTGCTGCAAAAAAGAAAAGTATGGTATTCAGTCAAAAAATTAGGTATGGTTTTTTTTTTTTCATTTTTCGACATTTCATAACCCAGGAACTTCAAAAAAAGCAACACAAGAGAGTGGGGGTAATGTTATGTGCGTTGGCGTGCTTGAAGCTTAGTAACTTTTCACTGGCTGTCGATTTTTATGAAATTTGGCGCAGAGACGCGTGTTTGCGTGGTAGTTTATTGTTAAAAATTTTGAGTCAATATCTCCACGGGGTGGGGTAGATAGTTTCTTTCGGGTCAATTTTCTCAGCCGGCCTCTGTGGAGCGAGTGGTACCGTTTCGGCCTTTCATTCGTGGATCCCGGATTTGAATTCCGATCATGCATGACATTTTCACACACGCTACAAATCATTCATCTCATCCTCTAATGTAATACCTTTTTTTTTTTTTTTAACCTCCGGGACCACAGTTAAGTATTATATCAGAGGATGAAGATGAATGATGTGTAGCGTGAGTGAAAATGTCATACCTGACCGGGATTGGGAACCCGGGACCTCCGGATGAAAGGCCGAGATGCTACCACTTGCCTCACGGAGGCCGGCCTGATGTAATACCTAACGGTGGTTCCGAAGGTTAAAAAAAAGGTCAATTTTCAAAAGTTTGCAAACATAACTCCACTTCATATTTGTACATGCGTATGTACGTATGTAATGATAGGATAACCATGTGGTTATCCTATCATTTTTAAGAAAAGTTTATCTCAAAATTCTCTCCTCCCCAAAAATCTAAATACGCTATGTTTTTGTTTATTGCATATTTTTTAACCGATTTATCAAATGTCATCCTAGGAGTAGTAGGTAGTTGTGCAAACGACCAAAATATACATTGGGGCAATATTCAAAGTTGGGGAACTGATCAAATTTTAATAATATCGCTTTTAAAAACTTTTTATAACTTTCTTAATTTTTTTTCAATTTTTAATAGTATTAATAGTAAACTTTTTATAATAATATTATTACAAAATAGTATTATAATCCATCCCAAAATCTTGGAAGTTTTTATTGGTTGTTTAATTTTTAGTTTCTTCCCTTTAAAATAGTAAACATAGAAAAGTCAAAAACATTTCTTGAAAGGTGATTTTGAGGTGGGGAACAGAAAAAATACCGATATTTTATTTTTTAAATCTTTTTTTTGTTTATTTAACCATTTTACGATAATTTATATCATCATTATCGACCTGGATCTATATTAGACTATACCTCAGATTATTGTCATACATATCATTCTCATTTAATTGGGGCCATGGGAGGTTGCTTACTGTTCAGTAGTTGAACAGATTGCAACGTAACCTTAGTAGTAAAAATAATAGCAATTTTTTTTTTGGGGGGGGGTGGAAGTGGAAATGCATTTACGTACGGAGTGTCGTCGGTCTCCCACTAATGGTATTGCCAATCACCATCAGCTAACTACCGACTAAAACCACCTCCCTTTTTACCAGGACTCGTACTGGAACCGTTTAACACATTACTTCAGGCCTAGTATTCGTTTACTGGCCTGAGAAGGCCGTACCTAATTTTTAAAACTATCCAGGTTATCCTGCTTCGTTCTGAGAATGCTGCCGACGAATCGGATCACACTTTTCCAGCCGTTCAGGTTACGAAGCATCATCGCAACCTTGTTGTGGGGACTGCATGCTCCGAGATTCGCTTCTTGTGTCCCTCGATCACATTTGAAAAAGGTGTGCTCGGCGCCGCCCCGTACACCAGGGCAGTAGAGGCAGTCTGGAGATGGCCGTTTTCTTATGACATGGAAATAAGCGCGGAAGTATCCGTGACCCGTTAAAAACTGGGTCACGTAGTACTATACTTCTCCATGCCGCCGCTCTGTCCACGGTCTGACCTGAGGGATAAGCCTTGAGGTCCGTCCTTCTCTAGTCTCGTGGTCCCAAATTTCTTGCCATGCGAGGAAGTGCGAATCTGTTGCTCCTTGGCGATGATCTCTCGGTAATAATGGTAATAATAATAGTAATAATTTTGCTATAAAAGTTCATTAAAATTTAACCTATCCCAAAGAAAAACTTAGGTAATTTTTCTTGTGCAAATTGTTCTTCCACAACCAAATAACCAATGTTGTTGTAACAAGCTTTTTATCAGATATTTCTTAGGTATCGTATTCGCATAAAGATTTTTGTATTATTGATTCAAATTAATAAAATAACGATTAAATCATGAAATTCAACAAAAAATATCTTAGCTATTACAATTTTAAATTCAGGTATGCAAAAATATTTTAAAATTTAATAATTTCCCACACCAATGTAGTTTAGGACCAATAGTGGTGGTATAAAAAAAAATAAAAACATAAATAAAAAAAAATGCATCGGAATTTTAATAAACTCGACAGCTCTCTTTCTCTTTTACACATCCACATTCGCGTTGCGTGCGCGCACATACACTTCAGAGGGAGAAATATTAATTTTTTCTTGATGTAGATGCTGTCTTTATCAGCATTAGAAGTATGAATTGAGGGGAAAGGAAAAGGAAAAAGGGAATGTAAAAAAAATGAAGAAGAATAAATGATGAAGGGGAAGAAGAAATTAATTGGCTGAACACAGTTAATTGAATTCCATGCAAGTTTAAAGACCCTCTTGCTCTTTCCCCTTCACTGTCTCTTTTGTCTCCCTCTCTTCATCATTCTGTCTCTTTTTTGCTCTTATTTTTATGATAACTTAAGAAAACTTATAATACGTTATATATTATATTCTACTGTTTTATTTACAAATTATATATATAAGTTTAAATTTCGTGCATTTATTCATCTTCGAAAAAATAGATTACACTTCTTAATTTATTGTCATTGTTATTGATAAACGATAAATCATTTTATACTTATTGCAAAATTTTTTTTTTTTTTTTTTAACAATTGATCTGTTTTTACATTCCTTCATTCCTTTCTATTATACGCTAATCTTTTTAATCATATTTTTTCTTTTCTATATTTTCATTTATTTGCTTTATATATTCTAACCTTTGTTTCTCTTTCTTTATTGTTTTTATTTTCTTCATCTCCTTCCATAAAGTAATTAATATATAACATGATACTTCTTAATGTATTTTTTTTTCACTTATCTCTTTTTGTATCTCTCCATTTTATATATATATATATATACATATTATTAATATACGTGTATATTATTAATTTAATTTTTAGTGGTAAATTTTTTTTTTTTTTGTAATAATGTCACAAATCGAAAACTTTATTAAGCTATCCTTTCATGTACTCTTATTGATCATGCATTAAACCCAGTTTAAATAAATAAAACATTTTTTTAATTATCTAAGTTATAAATGTATATTAAATTTTATATTCGAAGAATTTTTTATTCTGAATTTAAAATTTCCTTTGTTTATTCTTTTTTTTTCTTGTATTATATTAATATTTATTTTCTTTACTATCAAATTTTTGTTACTTTCATTTATTTTTATATTGAGTTTTTGTTTTAACAAAGGAAAAAATATTTCTTTAATTAATAATATTTTTTTTTTAACACAATGATTAACTCTAATTATATTAAATGTATAATGGATTGTATATTTTTTAAATGTAATATTTTAATGAAAAAAGTTGCAAATTTTTAAAATATTTTTGCTGTTGAAACAAGATCAAAAGAAAAAACGAAGTCACCACCTTTTACAAAAAATAAAAGTAAAATTAAATATGGATTATGGATTATTATGTTAAATTAATTGATAACAAGAAGTTAATATATATAATATATTTATATAAATAGGTTTTAGTCCTGAAACTAGTTAGGTTTTTTTAGTACTGCAACTAGTTTTATTCAATTTATCAGGACAAAAACCACTAGAAACCATCAAGCTTAACCATTAATTTGGGTTTCTAGAATTTCAGTATGGCTTTACTTTACTCTACCCGGGAATCATCACGAAATCTTTCGCCAGTTGTAACCCTCTGATGAAGCGTTTCCGGTTTTATAAATATAAATTTTCCGGTTATATAAACTTTTTTCCATTATTTTCACTAGTAAAACTGGTCCTGAAATTACATATGTTAAATTAATTATTAAATCATTTTTTTTTTTTTACTGAATATACATGTTTGTAAATATATATATACATTTTTAATTATTAATGAAACTTTTTATTTTTACTGAAAAATATTTAATAAAATGATGGAATATAGTTTTATTATTTCTTCCTAACCTTATTCAAAAGTTGATAATGGTGTCACTCGGGAAGTAAATCTTGTTGCTATGAGCAATAAAATAAATTTAAGTATAAATTCTCTTGTGTAATATATTATTAATAATTTTACGTCCCTGATAAAAGGGATAATAAATAAAACATAATATTTTGTGGTATCTCCTGATTTGTTTATAACTATAATAATACAAAATCTTATATACACTTATAAATTGTTTGGTATTTTTTTTGTTTTTTTGTTTTGTAATTCTTTTATCACCTTTTGCATTACAATATATTATTTTTACAGTCTCATATGTAAACCGTAAAATATATTGTTTTATTACGTTAGTCCATTTGCCATTGTTAAAAGAATTATAAAATATATTTTTATTCAACACTAAAATTATTATATTATTTTTTATAACACTTTAAATTTATGCATATATATTCTTTTAAGACTTGAAAGTTGTTAAATATGATTCAGAGAAAAACAGCCTGTTACTTTTTAGATTTATACTATAATCTATCAATTAACAAATATAATCATGTGTTTTTTTTTTTTTTAATTTTGAAAAGGAATTGAATAATTTTCGATTTGAATAAACAGTCTTAAAAAAATTTGTTGTTAAAACTAAAAGTTAATTTAATTTTGCCGTAATTTTTAATATAAAATAAAATTTAATCTCTTCTTCAGTAATAAAGTTAACAATTTTTACAATATTTTTTTTCTAAAGAAAAAAATAATTCGTAATTTAATTAGTTATAAATTATTAAAAAGTTAAAACAATTCGCAAAAATTAAATTTTTTATTTAAGTACATTACACGGTATAATACAAACTATCTAAGTATTAAACATCTATGTATAATAAGAAAAAAAAAAAATATTATAAATTACATTATATTGGATTGTTTCAACAGAATATTATTTATTAATTTAGTTCCTTTAGGATACCGTTCTATTAATACTTCATTTAGTAGAAAATATTGTTAAAAAAAAAGATTTTCAGTAAGTTGAAATAAAAAAAAAAAATTTATAAATCACTAATTTTAGGAGTTTTGTTTTTTATGAAACGTTTTTTAATTATTTAAAACGTACAAGAAAAATTTTCATGAAGTCCAACCCGTTTTAAGTGAATTACTTCTTCATTATTGTTCCATCCGTTCTTTTTGTTAAAAAAGAGATAATTTAAAAAAAAAAAAGAATCAATTTCCGTAGTAAGACAACCATATAGAATTTTATGATTTTGTTTTAAAATGGTTCTGGTAGATAAATTTAAATAATTACCGTTATGTAGGTATACAAAATTTGGTGAATATCGTAACCGAGATCTTTTTTTTCTTTTTTTTTAGTTATATGGGCATCGACTGCTATGGTCATTAGCCCTCGTCACATTCTTTTAAAATTAATCATTAGTCACCGTAAGGCTCGTCAT
>JAAAKQ030149188.1:0-13005 GCA_010016005.3 Zanna intricata
AAACTTTTTTCTTATTTTTAGATATAGAATCCGTTTCCGAGAGATTGCCGTGCAGTTTTGATACACTCTGTATAATTGTGTAAGTATACAAACACACATGGAAAAGGTATTAATAAAGCATGGAAACCCTAATATCATTTATCATCACTAAAAAAAATTCACCAAATGCTCCTATTTGAAAGCAATCTATTTTTTTGCATGAAATATATCGCAATCAAACATCGGGCTACGACAATCCTAACCAAAATGTCGGTACGTATGTATAATATAATGTATGTATAAAATTTTGTGGCTTCAAAATCTCTAAAACTACTTGATCAATTTAATTGAAATTTAGATGCGCTCTAACAGTCTAACTGAAGTTGTGTATATAAAAATTTAATGAAGATTAGTCGAGACGTTCTTTGAGTTACGGTTCTTGAGTTTTTAAATTAAAATTCTTAGCAGTATTTGAGAACAGACAGTTAATCATAGGTGAACGTGACAAAACATCCGGAGATGATGATTTATCAAAAAAAAAAAAAATTTAAATTTAAATTGCTAAGTTAATTTATAATGTATAACTTATTTTAATTTTTATAAACATATTTTATAATTTATTTTATAAATATATATTTGTAATGTAAATCGCTCAATTGTAATATAATTGCTGAATTTAAAATCGTAAACATTTCAGCGAGTCAAGTTATAAGCGTGGTTCATTATGATAGTACAGGTTGGAATTTTGAAATTTATTTATCTGCAGTTCTGTTGATAACAATATTAAACTAAATTAAAAACAAAAAAAAATTAAAACCTAATTAAATTACTGAAAAGTCGGTCTTCTTGCACAGATCTGTGTAAGAGTTTATTGTTATTACTGGGTTTTTTATTCTGTATGAAAGTAGAAATACTAGTATGTTGTAATTTCTATCTATATAGTATATATAAAAATGAATGTTTGTCTGTCTGTATGTCTCTTATGCCTTCCTAAACTTTTTTTTTTTTTTTTTTGTTTAACCTCTGGAACCACAATTAAGTATATCTTAAGAGGGATGAGATGAATGAATTATAGCGTGTGTGAAAAATGCCATGCCTGACCGGGATTCGAACCCGGGGATCTCCGGATGAAAGACCGAGACGCTACCACTCGGCCACGGAGGTCAGCAAATGCCTTCCTAAACTGTTTATCCGATAGCGATGAAACTTTGGGGAATGGTTGGACGCATGCCAGGGAAGGTTTCTGAGTTAATAAAATACGGGGTTTTCCGAAATTTCCCGAACTTTTCCGAATAAATAATAAAATAAACTAAAAATGGTTTAAGTTAGGAGTATGGAGCCTTCATATCTCGGGGACCAATAGAGATATAGTAGTGCAATTTGGTGTAAAGGTATCCCTTTAAAAATTAAGAAACACGTGTTTCGGGGTTTTCCGAAATTTCCCGAACTTTTCCGAATAACTCCTATAATTACTATGCTTAGATTATGATAAAGTGAAATATTTCTAAATAGAATATTGTACTTTAAAAAACTGGAGATCATATGTAGGTGCCAGACTTAGAATTGTAAGATAAAGGTGATTAGTTATTTTGAAAATTAAAATATAAAACTTTCGATAGTTGTGAACATTGCACTCCGACATTTTAATTTTCAACCAACTTCAACGCCGTTTCTGTGCAGGTATGCCTCCCAAAAACTTGAATCCCAAAACTTGAATTGTCAGACTTTTCTCGATAAAACGACTAAAAATACATAATGGTCTAAAATAAATTGAATATTGTTGTACATTACAATAAACATTATGCTTTGGAAATAAATTTTTTTTTTAGTTTTAATTCCTGTTCGAACTGAATAATTATAGGTATGACAGAACAACGTCTGATGGATACCTACTTATGTTAATAAATACTAAATTATTTTAGCTAAGTTAACACGAAATTCATTGACTCTTAGGCGGTACGAAGTTCGCCGGGTCATCTAGTATTTTATAAATTAAAATAACCTTTATAATACTAATTTAATTTAATTCGGAGGTTCCGGGTTCGAATCCAGGTCAGGAATAGCATTTTTACACACGCTACCGCATCATTCATCTTCATCCTCTGATGTAATATCTAACGGTGCTTCCGGAGGTTAAAAAAAAGGGGGAAAAAAGGTATATTAAGCAGACTACCTATCAGAGATATTTTCAATATAAGATTGAAACGAAATGTTTTAAAAAGTTTGAATTATTCTTTTTAATTCTTGAGAAGCTCTCTTAAATCATTCCTTATCAGCTGGGTAAAGATTTCTCTTTCATACGCGTTGTAGTCTCCGGCGTTCTTCTATCTTTTGTCTGATAAACTCCGGATAGGTGTTTTGAGCTAGGGAAGCAGAATCCAAATTGGGAGTGGAGGCCCACGACGCTGACTGAATCAGTTTTATCAGTACGTGTTCGGCTGGTGATTTCAAAGGCACGTCCAACATTGTATTTTCCTCCAAAAAGACTTGAAAACGTCGTTTATTGATCAGTTTATTAACTACAACTCATTAAATTAGTAAAAAAAAATTTAGGTTATTTATTTATACATTTTTTTGTTGTTGTGATTTATAGTTTTTTTGAGTTTAATAATGCAGAGTCCTCTGATTAAATGGGAAGGGCAAGTGAGCGAGCCTTCCCATCGATGGGTTAAGCGAGCCATGACTGGCTAAACATCTCTGATCGCAACGGCAAACGCAAGTAACCGTATAGCGCGGGCGAAGCCGCGACGAGTCTGCTAGATTTAAATAAAATTGAAATTATACGACAACCATCTGAAGACTTTTTATCATGTTGAACGGTCCCAATTTTCTGTCTATAACCTTGATTCTTGATTGGAGACGAAAAATCCAATTTTCAATCAACTTCAAAATTTAAATTAAGTTTGGAATCCAATTTCCAACCTTGACTCTTTGAGACAGAAATCAAAAATAGTATAAAAGTTTTTAATTGATGTTATTAAAGTTTAATTTATATTTATAAGTTGTAGTGGAATACTATCGTATGCTTCGGCAACATTAATAAACAATACATTTTTCTCCAGATTCACTGCTGATTGTTTTATTACGATTTGTTTCGTGATAATTAAATCGTCATTGCAAGAACTTCTTCTAAAGCCACTCCCAAACAACTTTTTTTTTCTTACCTCCGGAACCACCGTTAGATATTACATCAGATGATGAAGATGAATCATGTGTAGCGTGTGTGAAAATGCCATGCCTGACTGGGATTTGAACCTGGGACCTCCGGATGAAAGGCCAAGACGCTACCACTCGCGCCACGGAGACAGCTTAGTATTAAATTCATTTCTGAAATCCCCCTGTAATTATTGCAGTCGTTCTTGTTTCACCTTCTTATGTTTTGTCTGTGAATTTTAATGTTATGAGAGTATGATTCCTAAAGATTTAAGGAACATTATCGTTTCAAAATTTTTATAACTACGAGTATTTTTTAATACCTTCTAATATTAATAAAATATGTCGGCCTCCTTGACGCGATTGGTAGCGTCTCCGTCTTTCATCCGGAGGTCTCGGGTTCGAATCCCAGTCAGGCATGGCATTTTCACACACTCTACAAATCATTCATCTCATTCTCTGATGTAATACCTAACGGTGGTTTTGAAGGGGTTAAAAATAAATAATATATATTAGTAAAATATAAATGTTTAAGAGGATAAGCATTTAAAACAGCGTTATTGAGGCAAGAGTTTTTTTGTTATATAAGATAAATATTTTACAATAAACAACTAAAAAAAAAAAAAAAAAAAAATGGTTTAAATTTTGGAGATAAAATAATTTTATTTTGACAATGACATCATGACAAAAGGACTTGGAATTTTTTTGTGATTAAAAATTAAAAGTTATTTTAACGAATAGATTTGCGATTAATTTTTTCTAGTTCATGTTGCAGAAAAAAAATTACATTACGATGTAATTGTTTGGACTTCATTTTTCGGTTACAATATTTATAATTTCAATCAGCTGTTTAATTATTCATATCATCATATCTTTTGTTCTTTTCTTTATTTATTTTCTTAGAAACTTGAAATTACATTTAATCAATAATAATTTACTATTATTTTAAAATATGACATAAAAATTCAATTATTACTTTTATTTTTTTTATATAAATATCTTTTTACGAAATTTATAGAACGTAAAATTCTTAGAATGAGAAATTTTTTTATCGTTTTGTCTTTTATTTTCAAAGTAAAAGTCTAAGCTAATCATTAGTTTATTGCATCTTGGTGAGAGAAAATAATATTATGCCAAAAAAAAAAATAGAAGTTCTCCAAAAAAACCATTACAGAAAACACTTTATTTTTGTTCCCTCCTCTCCTGGGTCACACCTATAATTAAGTATTGCTCAACCCAGGGGAATGTCTCTGCCTCTAATGATAGGGCCTCCCCGCCCTCCGGCACGGCGGCTCGGCCCCACCGGGTTTTGATCTTAATATGCCATTTGCCTCTAACCCCCGGAGACGGAGAGGTTGGATCCGGCTATGCCGTCCCCAACATCCACCCCCCGAAGGCCGGGTCTTTGTCTTTATCTTTTTAATAAACCCCACTGCCCACTCAAAAGGGGGACTCCCATATGAATATGAGCGCCCTCACCGATTTGTTTATTTTATCTCATTTCTTTCCCTGATAGCCTCTTCTCCGGCATTCACACGCTTTAGTTCGTAATATTGTCGTGGCAAAGCGGTCAAACAAAAGTCAATTACTTCTTAAGTTGCAGTAAGAAGCCAATAAAATTTTCTGCTAGAAGCCCAACAAGGTTTGCTTTTCTTCGTTCGTCGTCCCACTCTTAGCAAACAAACAGTGTGTGTTCAACACTATCTTGCTGATCGTAGAACATGCATGATTGGAAGAGTCTCTCTTTCCAATCCTGTACAAGTAGTTTTCGAATGTGCCATGTAAACATAGCATCTGTGTGATGGATAGTTGACATCACCATGTGATCGATCGTACCAGGCATCCAGATCATTAATTAATCTTTTGGTCCAGGTGCTTTATTACCTGTGGCCCACTTCTCCTTCAATTTCCTACATACGGAACAGTATAAAACAGTACAGATGCAACTCTCTCTCTTTATCTGTTTAGCCTCCGGAACTACCGTAAAGTATTACTTCAGAGGATGAATGAAGATGATGTGTATGAATGTAAATGAAGTGTAGTCTTGTACAATCTCAGTACAGATAAAAATACGAAGTTAAAAGCCCATTTACTTTCATCATATGCTAATTTAAATGTAAATGAAATATAATGTTCATTACTTTACATCTATGATTTATATTGTTAAATTTGATACTGAAGAATCTTATATACGAGTATATGGATAAAAACTCTACATTTTCATCTACAATTATATCCGAAATTTTGTGTACGGTGGTAGATTGGATTAAATGTATTTACGAAAGGTTATTGTCTTTATAATAAATAGTAAACTCTCAGTTATTCATCGATTGTTTAACCGTGCATTCAAGACTTCATTGCTATAAGAAATAAAGGTTAATCTCTAACAGTAGTTTGTTGTAACTGACTGCTTTAACCAAGAAGCCAACGTAACTATAACCTTAGTGCATTGAATCGTTCTTTGCTACTAAGTGCAGTGTTTGTTAGTAGTTGTATTCGCTTTAACCGTTACTGGTTAGCAATAACGACTAATAAATCTGAATCAAATGTAATTTTTATAGTGTCTGAAATAAATATCGTCAAAACATCAATATTGACCTCATTGCTCAGCCGATTACGTCACAATTGCTTAACGCATAATGTTATTTGTAGGTGAGTTACAGTTTGATCTTGTTCTATCATTAAAAGTATTATAATTTATGTATAAATAAATCACTCTATAATAAAGCCTTATATTAAAATATGATATTTTCATAATAAAAGTATATAAACTACATAAAAATATTCAGTAAAAGAAAAACAAAAAATAAACCATTTAAATGCTTTATAAGTTATTAAGGATCAATAGTTATACGTATTATTAATTGTGATTTAATTTTTCTCAATCTATTTGAAATAATATATGTTTTGTAGTGCCATGCGAAGGGTAGTTTTTATTTGCTCGCTCATTTGTGTATATACTGTGTATGATTTTCCTTGTTACTCTATATTGAATTCTTCGAAATATATCAGTTGGAAATAGTGTTTAATTTGAACTGTGAACCCCCCCCCCAACCGAGTGTAGGTAGGCGATTTTTGTTAGGGTCATTTCCGGGTGCTTAGGTTATAAGACTGGGAGTTACTGGGTTATAAGAGGGCGTTATATTAGAGGGTATAACGGCGGATTGGTTTTCAGAGAAAAAAAAAAACTTGAAGGTGTAAAAAAACGAGGTGGATACCGGGGTCGAAGCGCGGCGACGTTTAGGCCATGGTAAGCAGCCTGAATGCTGAGGATGCCCTGGTCCAGGACACACGCAAGAGTGTACTGGGTCAGGGTACTTCTGATGATGTATTCGGGCCACTCTTAGGTTTGACAGGTCGCGTACGGGTGGTGGAAGGGATGGATGCGCAATTTTCAATGCGCTTGTCGCCCCCCCCCCTTTTAGGTTAGGCGTAGGGCGGGGAGAGTAGTCTCCTGGAAGGAAGGATATGTTGGATTCCCACAAGCGGGGAGTTAACGGGCCCTAATGATCCCAGGAGGACCTCGATGGGGGGGCTCCACTGCAGGAGCTCAAACTGGTGGGTGTCAGATTAATCTGCTGCCACGGCAGTAGGGGCCAACTGACGACAGCCGAAAGGTGGTTCCAGTCGCCCTCGAGCGTAAAAGATGTTGAGAAAAAAAAATTTATACATATTAGAGAAATTAAATTCTAGGAAAAGGGTTAGGATATGGTTGGATGGGCGGGGGGGTGGAGACAGGAATGGTGTGAGACTTACTACCTGGAACACCAGATGATCATGGCATGATGTACTGAAAACGTTTTGAAACGATATTTTCAGACATTTTATAAATTTATTTTTAGATCATTGTAAACAACGTTACAGCAATTTTGCACTGGTTTTCTCATCTTATGTTTAGGTTTTCCTCAATAAAAAAAAAAAAAAAAAAAAAAAAACTCTCCGAAGACACTCAGTTTTAGTCATACTAGTCCGAAGATCACTAGTGACTAGCTAATAATTTCAACAGCAACATGCCATCATAGAAATGCACGTGCCATTCATAAATAATGTTTGTTTGATGTACTTTTTTTATCAAATTTTTCGAACAATATTAATATTTCTCTGACAATAAATTTTCATAATAAAAAAATTTAACATTTGTTAGCTGGTTAACGACTAGACATTTTATATTGTGAATATCTCATTTGCACTTTATACAAATAGACAGCATTTGTGTTGTTGAAAAAAAAAACGCGACGTCTGCTACATTATGACGATGTGAATGATTAAAATTTATAAATGATAATTTATTTGTTACAGTTACTATTTTAAGTAGATGACGAATCAATTTAAAAAATAAAAAATCCTTTAGAAATTATAATCTCGATAGGTTTCTAATATCAGTTTTACTTTACCAGCTATAGCAATATATGCTGTCATCAGGCTTGGCTCTATAGGTTTTGCTGCTCCCAGCGAAATTTACGAGCGCCGCCTCCTACTCCATAAAATTTCGCTCTATAAACACAATCACGGGCAGTCTTTTTATAAGCAATTAAAACTATATGAAAATATTTTTCCACAGATATAAAAAAAAAAAAAAATTAATCTATAATTTATATTAACGATGTATATATTTGTATATTGTTGTATATTTTGACGATGTATATAAGACAGATTCATGATATTTATTTTAAATTGATAGTTTTTTTAAACTTCCAGATCAGTTACTATTGTAAATATTTAAAAAACCGTCTAAAGCGGCCACCTGTCCGTAGATATATGCCTGTCCGTAAAGCGGCCGTAGATATATGCACAGCCTAATTTTAATGAGCGCGATACAAGTGAAAATCTATTAATAATATTGTAATAAAATAGAATTTTGCAATAAAATTGAAGGCTGTATTTTGCAATTTTTCGCTCCGAGTGGTGATTGCCGCTACCCGAGGGACGCCGATTACACGCGAGGGCATAGAATTGCAATATTCGCTCTTGTTGCATACGATATTTTATGAGTTGAAGGGCGAAAATTTAGCGTTTTGTGCTCTAAGGATTAGAATCTAAAGAGGCTATTTCGGTCCAAAAGGATGAAACATGAGGTTTTTTTCTGCTGAATCATAAAAATTGATTATAGCAAATTCATACGTAATCATGTCAAACATATTTCAATTGTTGCATCTTCTAAATGAGTATAGTGTACCTTGAAATATATTTACTGTTTTAATATCGTACTTGTAAGATAGATTTTTTGTAGTTAATTTTTTCAGATTTTTCTGTTGTTGGTAAATGAAATAACATATTTATAATTTTTTTTTAAATGTCAGCATTGTAAAATGTGCCGCCCTAGCCGGCGGCACGGCTCGCCTTCCCCTGAAGCTGGTCCTGACTGCCATAGCAGTTATAGATCTATAACCGGAAAGTATGTAGATAGATAAAAAAAAAAAGATTGGTAATTTTTTTTTTATTTTGTGCCTTAAGGAGACATTAAACATAATTTTTAACGTTAAAAAATAGATTTAAATAAATTATAAATAGTCTTCTAGAAAAAATGTTTATTTCAATCGTCAAATCCAAAAAATCTATTTCTGTCAGATGTATGTTAGTGCATATATATATATATATATGTATATATACGTATATATGTTAGCCTGTATTTAGTTTTAAAACTCTGGATTTAACCGATTTTAACCGAACTGGATTAACCGAACTCTGGCGTTGACCGATTTTATTTAAACTTAATAGATTGGTAATACCTTCGGAAGGTAAGAATGTATTTTTTTACATTTTCGCAAAAAATGGAGATGTTTTGGCCGAAATAAAATTTCAAATCTTTACTGGGTACTTTAGCAAAAGACTTTTCTTTCAAAAGATGAAATCTTTTTTTATCGAGATCATAGATTATCAAATTTTTTTTTTAATATATTCATCCCCTTTCAAAAAAAAAAAAATGACTGTATTTTTATTTTTTAACTACATCTTCTTCAGAAAAGGAGTTAATGGGAGTTTTTTGCACCTATCTTTTTTTTATCGATAGGCCTTCAAAGCATTATAAGAAGTATTTTTTGCCCAGTCCATCCATCCATGGTCCAGTAGTCTATGGTAAAAATAATTAATTTTTTAATTTAAAAAAGAAAAAATATTTATTTTCAATTTAAATCCACCTTTTTTTGGCCTCCGGAATTACCATAAGGTATTACTTCAGAGGATGAATGAGGATGATATGTATGAATGTAAATGAAAAGCGTAGTTTCAGGTAGACCATTCCTGAGATGTGTGGTTAACTGATAACCAACCACTAAAGAATACTGGTAATCCGTATAAAAGTAACTGCCTTTAATGGGATTTGAACTTTCGAACTCTCCACTTCGAAATCAGCTGATTTTCAATGACGAGTTCACCGCTGGACCAACATGGTGGGTTTATTTAAATACACCTAGAAACTTACCTGCTTTATTTAAAATGAATATCATACTTTGATATCCTTTATTATTTCGTATTTCTAGGTAAAATTGACCAAAAATGTTCACTCCCCCCTTTCTAGAAAATTACTAGGAAGAAGGAAATACTTCTTTGTTTGTTTTGAATTACGGCTGTAACTTTGCATTTTTTAAAATAATGTTAAAAAGTTTTTTTTTAAAATTATTATTACCAATTATTAATTGAGATTATGTTTTTAAAAATTAAATTTTACCCGAATGCATCCCCCTTGAGTATGAGAGTCCCCAAAATGAAAAAAAAAAATAAATAAAAATATTTTCTTTAAAAGTATATTTCATTAACCATTTATACATTTAATGGTTAAAATTTGTAGTTATTCAAATATTTTTACTTAAATCATATTTATTAATCTCAAAATGTAAAAAAAAAACCCTCAAGAAATGATAGAAAAATTCATAATCAGAGAAAATGATTAATTATGTTTTGTTTTTTTTTCTCTCTCTCTTTCTTTGATGATTATCACGTATTTAAGTATCATTTTTTCTAAATTCAATTTAATGGTAAATTATATAAACAGCTATGTTACTGAGAAACTTGACTTGCTCGACTGGTTGCAGTAGAAGTATAATTATTTTTTATACCAAAGCCAGCATCCGCACAGATATATTAAACCTTGCTCTTGACCTTGACATTAAGTAATAAGTCTAAATCAAGTCAAGTCAATCATGAAAAATAAAAATAATAATAATAATAATATATTATTACTAATGCAACATAATTTTTATTTTACTAATTGTTATCATGCTATGATTAAAAATAATTACAATAATTTACTGTATTATTGCTTTTTATTATTTTATCTTTTATAACGTATACGAAATAACAACTTTTACTGTAAATGCTCAGAGTAATTTTAAAAACAAATATTTTTTTGTACGTGATAAAAAAAATTGAATAATTTTCTCTGAATAAATTTATTTTTAATAAAATGCTAAGCTGGATATTATTATTAAATATTTTTTACGTTTAAGCATATTCTCCTTTGGCTCCCATAAGTATGGGAGGCAAAAGTATGTTAACCGATATTTAGAAAAGTAAAAATGCTAATTTAACCATGTCTTTATATATATATATTTTTTTTTTTTCGATGAGTTGCGAGAAGGAATACCAGTTACGTACGCAACTCATGGGGTCTTCATGAGGTTTGTCGGACTCTGAACCGGAGATAATAAATATCTCGAGCTAGCCCGCCTAGTAAGCTAATCAAGCTAAGCAGATTCCGCAAAGATATTAAAGTTAATATTGTATAATAATGACCTGCCCCTTATCGACTAAACATCCCTCACCGCTCTCTGCTTCCCCGAGGCCGGACCCGCAATTAAGCATTACTTAGTCTCGGGAAGGTGCCTTTGAGTTCAGAAAATCCGGAGTCCCCGTGCGTCGTCATCGCCACCCATCCGAGCAATCTCAGACGAATGACGACTCAGTAGAAGGCTATCCGTCACCTCGTATCCCTCCGGACTGGTTCTTCACCGCAATATTATGGACTTATATACTGTGTTCAATCTTCTTCATTCTTCTTCTTTTCCTATAATTCATTCTTTTAACATGCATTCTTCTTGTTCTTCTTCTTACACCACACTTTTTTTTATGTCTTTATATCTATGAATATATGATTTTTGTAAAAAAAATTGTCTGTCATTAATTAAAAAAAAGTAAGAATATGTATAAAATCAGACAAAATTTTTTTTTTTGTAACTCGACATAATATTTCGTTGTACAAAAAATCGTTATTATACTTCTGTTATCATTTTTACAAAATATTTCTATAAATTTATTTAAAAACGGACAATTTCATTTTGTGGAAATAATATTATTCTATAGATGAATTTTTAAATAATACAAGAAATAAATATTAAAATTTAAAAATCCACCAGTAAAAAATACACTTTTTCTTTAATGTAGGATAATTAAAGAGCGTGTGGGTTACAATTTTGTATTAAATATTTGTGTAATTTTTTTTTTTTAATTTAAAAAAAAATTAAACATATACATGTATATATATATATATATATGTATATATATATATATAGTGTAAGACATTTCCAGTAACGTAGGATTCCAAAGCGGGGTTATACATCTAAATTAGTTCAGCAGTTGAGCTGCTACGTTGGAAAAAAACATACATACATAATATAATCTAATTACATTAAATTTTTTTTTTGATAGTCGTGTAATAAATTATTATACTATAAACCACAGTGAGTATCATTTTTTAAATAAATTAAAAGTATTTTAATTTTTCAAAGGTCTAAATTTGTTGTACCAAAAGCAATGTGTATTTAAAGAAAAAAACTTTTATTTATAGTCGCATGAACAGTTAGTCATTAGCGACTTATCTGCGTAACGTAAATGTACCGGTAAATGTGTAGTTTTGCCGGCCTCCGTAGCACGAGTGGTAGTGTCTCGGTCTTTCATCCGAAGGTTCCGGATTCGAATCCCGGTCAGGCATGGCATTTTCACACACGCTACACATGTACATATAAAAAAATTATTAGTTTTTTTGTTTTTCATAAACCTTATTAAATCAAAAAAAAAAAAATATCAATGAGTCGTTATTGATTTTTTTTTCTGTTGTTTCTCAGAATAAAATTTTCTATACGTATTGTAATCAAAGTTAACTAATTTTTTAATCATTTAATTAAGTTGTTGGACTTCATACCTAAAAAAAAAATTTTTCGTAATCGAATTATTATTTATTATGTTAGATATAATAAAAATTTCGGGAAATACAATTCTGGGACTTGTTTTATTCGATTTTTTAGGCCAAAGAACATAACAAACCGTCAGGTTACCCGTAATATACTGAAATTTCACCGGGGGAATTAAAATCCGTGCGAAATTTTTCGCTAGTCGTAACTCGATAACAAAGAGTTTCGAAATATATTTGTGTTAACTGTTTTCCTTATTTAAAGCTCTAAAATTAGTTTCCAAATTATTTCTCTTTTGTAAATTACACAGTTTTTTTTTTTGGCCAGACGTACAAAAATTAAAAAAAAATTACATATATATAAATATATCAATATATATATATATATATATATATATATACACCATAGATAAAGAAATGTTATCATTCCAACTTGCATCATAATTAACCATGTTCTAATTTGTCCCGTTCAGGTTTTTTGAATTTTGGAAAATTTGAGCGTAATTCAAGAACGACTCAATCTTCATAAAATTTTCACATACACAATTTCAGATACACTACTAAATGAAATTTAAATTTCAAAGAAATTGATCCAATAGTTGTTGAGATTTTCGAGTCATAGCATTTTATATATAGATCTATAAATAAATTATACAACGTTTTGTTAGTGAGTTACGGCTAACGAAAGATTTCGCCCGGTTTTCATACGAGTATGTATAGGTTGTATCAAAACTGCACGGCAATCTCTC
>JAAAKQ030149199.1:0-13004 GCA_010016005.3 Zanna intricata
CATTCATCTCATCCCTCTGAAGTTATACTTAATTGTGGTTCCGGAAGTTAAAAAAAAAAAAAAAAAAAAAAAAAAAAGAAAGTAGATATAATTAAAATTAAACTTTAGTCAGTAAAATGATATTATAATAATAATTAATTACACAGTTTAAAAAAAATTATAAAGCTATCAGCATTCAAGCTTAGGAAGCGCTACATGTGTATGGTACTTCAAAATTCAAGAACAGTTTTTTGCAGTTATG
The DNA here is from genome assembly GCA_010016005.3 of Zanna intricata. NCBI lineage: Eukaryota > Metazoa > Arthropoda > Insecta > Hemiptera > Fulgoridae > Zanna > Zanna intricata. The sequence continues at coordinate 242 of JAAAKQ030149199.1, forward strand.
TATTTTCTATTGCTTTAAAGTTCGCAAATCATAACACTGCGGTTAAATAGGTTAATTTTAATGAATAACAACTTTTCAGGAAAATAAAATTTCATAAAAAAATGATAAATTAAATGGAAACTTTTAATATGTAAGTTGCATTCTGTAAAATTAGAGATCAAAAAGCAACCTCCTTCTATAGCGCAATAAGATGAGAATGATATATGTGACATGTAAGTTAGGTGGTAAGCCCACCGTGCTGATCTATTAGTTAACGCGACATTGCAAATCCGCTGATTTCAAAGTCGAGAGAGTTCTAAGGTTCAAATCCAAGTAAAGGTACTTTTATTAGGATATGAATACTAGATTGTGGATATCGGTGTTCTTTGGTGTTTTTTTTTTTTTAACCTCCCGAACCACCGTTAGGTATTGGCTTCAGAGGATGAGGTGAATGATTTGTAGCGTGTGTGAAAATGCCATGCCTGACCGGGATTCGCACCCGGAACCTCCGGGTGAAAGGCCGCGACGGTACCACTCGCGCTACGGAGACCGGTTGAGTTTCAATTAACCACACTTCTCAGGAGTAGTCTACCTGAGATTGTACAAGACAAGACAAGAAATTGTACATTCATATAAGTAATTTTCATTTATCCTCTGAAGTAATACCTTACGGCAGTTCCGAAGACTAAACAGAAAAAGAGTCAGAGGTAGTCTTGTACAGACTCAGGCTGGCCATTCCTGATACCTGTGGTTAAATAAGCCCCAATCATCAAAATACACTGATATCTACTGCCTAGTAATAAAATCTGTATAAAAGCAACTAACCTTTAGTAGGATGTGGACTTTAGGAATTACGACTTCGAAAATCAGCTGTTAAACAACTGATTTTCAACGACGAGTTAAACATTAGACTAACCCGGCGGGCTAGATTAAATAGTAGCAATAAATTTAATAAAACACACAATAACTTTCCGAAGAAATATATATCCATATCGAAATTCTTCTGTATCTCTTTAACAATGAAAATATTATTAAATACGTAAGAAGTCGTCAATCCCCAATTAAATAAATTTTATTATCACAAAAACCTTTTTTACGTCTTTTACGATGTTATTACAAATTTATTTTTTTATAGACAACGATATTAAATTTAATATATTGCATAATGTAATATAGATTGAAAAAGTCGATATTGACATAGACAATGATCGATTTAGACAATCACAATCAATATAGTCAACGACATTAGATTTTTCAAAAAAATGTTCCAGTTTAACATTGTTGTTCTTAAGATTAAAAGTAATTCCTATTACTTTTTATGTTAAGATCATTACAGTTTCTAAGTTTAATACTACGTAGAACAATAAGTTTTGACAATGGAGTAATTCCAAAAGGCGTGAACAAGAGATAAAATAATGAAGCTAAGAAAGGTAAGCAGTACTGGGTTGTTCCGAGACCATTATTAAGTATTTCTTCAGAGGATGGAGATGAATAATTTGTAGTGTGTGTGTAAATGCCATGCCTGACCGGGATTCGAACTCGGGATTTCCGGATGAAATGTCGAGACGCTACCACTCGCGTCACGGAGGCCAGCTAGGTAAGCAGTACTAAACATAGAAAAAAGTTCTAGTTTATTTATTTTTTATTTTTATTTACGACTTAACGTCAGTGAGATTGGTTAGGTTTGACCTGTGGTAAACATTCGGTGGATCATAAGAAAACTATTGTTAAAATTTCATTATAATTGGTTCACTAGTTTTCACACATTGGAAACAAACGACGTTGTCTCTTTATATAACAGTGAGATTTTTTTATGATAAATATTATCGTATTTTACAAAATTTGATTGCGTTTATTCTTCGAAAGCGATTCATTTGATTTTAAGAAAACTTTTTTTTTGTCTTTTTCTTTCCTCTTTAATCTTCGAAATCACGGTAAGGAATTACATAAATTTTTCATATGCCTGGTTTTTTTTTTATAAAATATTAAACTTAGTCTCATATTTTTAACATCACTGAGTTATTTCAAAATCATTTACTTTTATGTCAGTGATTTTGTACTTATTAATTAGGTATTAATTCAAGTACTTTTTTCAGTTTTTCATCACTTCATATTACCGGCTGCAATTGAAAAAATTTCTTCTGAGTACATCACACTGATGCATCGTTGAAATTTATTTGCTATAACAACTTTTTAAATAAAAAATATATAAATATGAATTATAATATTACTGAATATGTATTTTTTTAGATATGTACATTTATTACATGAGCGAAATAAAATATTAATTTTATTTATTTATTGAAATTTTAGGAGTGTAACTTTAACCATATAAACCCATCATTCGTTAAGCAGTAAACCTTAATTAGGGGTACTGAGAACTAATTCATTTTTCCAGAAGAATGTTAATTGAAATTGTTTTTCAAAAGGATGGTTATGACATCAATGAAAATTATTTGTATCTACAGCAGTAATCAGTTATGGAATCTTACAGAAAGAAAACTGAATATGGTGTACGTCCATAAAATGTCATATCTATATTTATATTTTTCATTAATAGTCATCAGATTAACAAATATTTCTTAGAAATTCATTTTCAACTATTGAAATGATGGAAATTTCGAAACCACATTCTTATATAGGTTATTTTTTAAATTTTATTTCTATAATCTTTATTCATTGATATTTTCTGAATCGTTTATTAATATGTTAAATTCGAAAAATTTGTTTTTTCGAGATAGTTGTCTGAATTTTAATTAAGAGGGTTCGACTGTAAATATGAATTGGAAACTATGTTATTTTATAATTTAATTAAAGATTTATGTCTTTCATTCATTTATTAAAAAATATTAACTTAAGATGTACAAACATCTTTAAGTTTTTCTTTGTATGTTTGTTTAAATTATGATACTTTGTTAAATTTTTATGAATTTTATTATCGACCAATTTAAATAAAATATTATCTTTTAATTTTAACCAAAAATCATCAGTTATATGTATTAAGGTAAATCGTCATTCAAAAGCAGAAGTTAACATGAATACTTTGTCTCTGTTGAAATTTATAAGGTTACATTTTTCAATACTGCTTGATTAAATATTATTATTTATAAAAGATTATCTGTCATGAATATTTTTACAGTAATTCTATTCGCAAAATAATAAATAAAAATAATTGTTTAAGAAACTTATTAAAAAACAAAAAAAAGAGGAAACTATCGATAACATTTGGTCATGCTGAAAAAAAATATCACATTTAGAAAAAATTGCAAGATAAACTTTTTAAGTATAAAATGCTTTTAGTTGCAGTATACAGAAAATAACTTTTTATACAAATTTAATTTGGATAATACACTTCCTCATTCTGTTTACTCGCATGTGTATATATATATAAACAAATCCTGTTTTTTTAGTATAAAGCTCCGAACTTTTCTAAAAAAAAATAATAGACTACTTTTTAATTTAGGGAAAAACTTTTGATATTTTATACATTACTAGTATTAAGTTCAAATTAGTCTATTAAAAAATGCATGTTTTTAGAGTAACAAGATTTTTCACAATGTCAAGAAGTGTACTACAGTTAATTAAACACGTGGGATTTAATTTAATTCAGTTGTATAACAAAGTTTTTTTTTTACTCTGTATCCTTTTAACTTTAATAATATACATAAGTACGTACTTTCTGTAATTAATATTATTATCTACTTTATAAAGGTTTTAAAAAACAATTCTTGTTATTTATTACAACTTTGTCTAAACTTTTTTTTAAAAATCTTTATAACATTCATTACATAAAGCTACACAAAACATTATAGAAAAATAGGATATTTAAAGTACAAAAACCATTTAGTTTAATAATTTCAACAAAAAAAATCTATTTATTATTACTTAATTTATTATTTAAAAAATATAACTTCTTTTTTATTTAAAGAGATAAATATTTTAAATGCCTTCTTTTGTGTTTAAAAACCAAATTAGAATTATCAATTGCTTTTATCCGGTGATAAATCCAAGAAGAACTGAAACAGTGCCGTTAATTAAAAAGGAATTATTAAATAATTTAGTGATTAGATAATTAAAACCACGTACCAACAATTTTATATTTATTCTAGCGCTTTCGGAACGTAAATATTCCATCATCAGGATCTCAAAATATGTTTTTTAATTTTATAAAACTAAAACTTGTAAATTTTTTTTTTTAAACAACTTGTTTTTTGAAACAAAACTTGTTGTGTAAAATGTTATGTATTTATATATCGGTGGTATCTCATAACTTTAAATTATGTCGACTTACGTCCTATCATTGTAAATATCTCCACCATTATGATACATTAGAAATGGAACGGTATGGTCAACTCCCTCATAGTTATTATTTAGTATCTGTTTATACAATATATCATTTTTTATATTTTTAATTTATTGATTTTTTAGACGTAATAAAGATTTAATAAAGATTATAAGAATAACAAATTAAACACTGACATTCTTAGGAAACCCACCAAGGAAAATATAATAATACATTACGATTCTTTTCACCGTTATAACAAAAAAAATGGCCACTTTTAATACTTTTATATATAGAGCCTTAAAATATTTAAAATATAATATAAAATTAAAAAACGAACTAAATAATATTTAAATACATCACCGCAACTAACGAATATAACAAAAATTTAACAGATATATTACTTAATAAAATAAAATACAAAATTTACATAAAAGATAACACAAAATTAACTAATAATAATAATGATAAAACGAGGCGTGTTTTTAAAGTAAGTAGCGTTTTGAAATCCAGCCGATGCAGCGCTACGGTCGGTGTCTTGCACATGCGCATTGTGTACCTACAACTGTTGGAAAGGCACAGACGCCATTACAGCCAAAATCGATCGTGTTTACATTTACGTTTGCGTATTTAAAATGCCTTTGCCAATTGAGAAACTGACAACTGTGAAATATGTGCTGTTATTCGTTTTCTGTGTTCTAAAGGCGAAAACCGGTTGAAATTCACCGTCAGATTTGTGAAGTCTATGGACAAAACATTATAAGTGATGGAATGGTGCGGAAATGGGTTAGAGCTTTCAAGGGTGGCGGAAAAAACGTTCACGACGAGTAACGTAGCGGGCGACCTTCAGTGATCACAGACGATTTGGACAAATAAGTCGATGAAAAAATTAAAGAAAACAGACGCCTCATGATTTCTTCATTATCATTGTAGTTCCCTCAAGTTTCAAGAAGTGTACTTTACGAAATTGTTAGTGAACGGTTAAAGTACGAAAAATTGTGCTCACGGCCGTGTTGCAGTGGCTGTTAAATCAGGCGACAAACTTTTATGACGATGGAATACAAAAGCTTGTAGTTCGGTATGATGAAGTGCCTTAATATTGAAGACAACTATGTAGAAAAGTAGATTAAGATACTGGCTTTAATGTAAAAATAATAATATTTATGAAAAGTCTCTGTGTTTTTTTTTAAATTTCAAAACGGTATTTAATTTAAATTTCGCCTCGTATTTATGCTAAAATCCAACATAACATAAATTATAGACATTTTAACAAAATATTTAAATTATTTGATATAAAAACGACGTTTGAATTAATAATAAAGCACATAAACAATTTATATCCATCTGAAACAATGAAAAACGGTAATAAAATCAATTTGAATGGACAAGGCGTATATAGCTTAAAATGAGACCCGGGTTCGAATCCTAGTCAAGCATGACATTTTTCACACATTATACAATTCATTCATCTCATCCTCTGAAGATATACCTTAACGGTGGTTCTGGAGGTTAAAAAAAAAAAAAGCTTAAAATGTGCAGATTGCGAATTAAAATACATTGGCAAGACCAATTATTTATTCTATATTAGAACACAAGAACATATGTTGTACAACAAAAAAAAAGACAGACAGAAAAATCAAACTTTTCAAAACACATTTCAAACAACAATCATAATTATAAAAAAAATTTTAATCCATTTCAATAAAAAATTTTATGAAACATTGGATTTTTCAAATTACTAATAATTTAGAAAAGTACCATATATATTTTAATAATGATAAATTAATGAACGAAAAAATAAGTTTTGATAATGATATATTGTATAATCAGGTACTAAATAATAACTATAGAGGGAGTTGACCATAACGTTTAATTTCTAATGTACTATAATGGTGTGGACATTTACAAAGACTGAACGTAAGTCGATATAATTTTTAAATTATGACGACCAACGTTAGTTATATAATACATAACATTTTACAAAGTTTTTGTTTTAAAAACAAATGGTTTGAAAAAAAAAATTTATAAGTTTTACATTTATAAAATTAAAAAAAATATATTTTAAGTTCCTGATGATGGAATAGTTACGTACCAAAATAATAAATATAATCATACCAACAGGCCATGCTTAATAAAATTATTATTAAGTTATTCTTGAAAAATATTGCTTAATCGAAATAAATGTAGTTTTAAATTTAATTTACAAATAAAATGTGTAATAGATTTAATTATGTTATCTAAATATTTTTGATATAAATGAGATTTCATTATACCCGGACTTAAATTTCATTTTTCTGTTTTGAGTCCCTCAGTAGTACTGAAGAGACAATTTTTCACGAAGTTATCTGTTGAATAAACCTTGTTTTGGTGGTACTACAGGGAGAATGAGTACTATATATTTCAGTATCATAAAACACTCAAAAGTTCCACTGACTGTAACACATCTTACACTCGGGCTTATCTCGAATTCCTGTAAAGATATGCAATTTTATTTTCTGTCTATATATGTAATTTATATATTAACTTAAAGCTTATTAAGTTTAAAATATATATTAAAATTAATTCAAAAATTTTTGGGCTTTACTGTTAATCTAGATTGACAGGAAAAATCAATGAAATAAATATAATTTTATCATGTATACTGGTACATATAGTAATTGAATAGTAACCCTTACTTTTAAAAACAAGAATACGGAAACTAGATCGATATTGTATTTCTAAATAAAATACTAGAGATAACGATTTAATTAGAACTCTAAGATACTGTACTAATTTTCTTGAAACATCCCAAAAAATTACATTATTGGGATGGCATTAGTAGTTCAACACAATAATTTGAAAGCGAATTAATATTATAAAAAAATATAAAGTGTAAAAGTACCTTGAAATTAGGAATTTTCATATAGTACAAGATCCGACAGCTGATTTGTTCAGGAATCTGTATTTTTTTTAATGAAACTCGAATTAAATGAATGATTAATGATAATTTAATACATTACTGTCGGGTTGTCTAGCAATAATTAGCCTCGATTATCTTAAATCAAATATATTTTAATTTATTGATTTAACGAATTACAACTATATTTTTTTTAAAATAGTGAATTAAAAGTCATTTGAAAGAAAATAATCTGAAGAATGTAAAAAAAAAAAAACAAGGTTGCCAGCTATCAGTCAGCTGCAACCTCCAGGTTGCTAGGTGTAAAGCAGGTATGTTATTGTTAATTATTTATGCTCATCGTGTTTTTAAAAAAAAATGATACGCTAAATTGAAGTTTAATTTTTTTTATGTACACGAGAATACATGGTTACCTGTAAAAAAAACGACCGCAAGTAGTGGTTGCCATTATTTGAACTAATTACTAAAGTCTGCTTGAGTATGAACGAGAGAAAAACAATGCACGCGCTGCTCCATGTTGTAAACAAGAACGCAGCGCGACTGTTATATAGTCAATAAACATGTTATATATGAAATAAACATATAGAATGTATATTAAAGTTTTCAAATAAAGACATTGACAATCAGTTCTAATTATTAGTCCAAATAATGCCAATTGCTACTTGCGGCCATATTTCTACAAGTAAAAATGTGTTGTTATCGTGTACAGAATAAATTAAACTTCAGTTCAGTACTTTTTTTTCTTTTGAAAATACGATTAGCGTAAATAATTGATAATAAGACATCTGTTTGTACCTAGTAATATGGTTGTTGCGGCTGACTGAGAGCGGGAAACCATTTTTTTTTACATTCTTGACATCATTTTCTTTCAAATGACGTTTAATTCACGTACAAAAATATAGTTGTAATTCGTTAAAATAAATTAATTACAATATATTTAATTAAAGCTAACTTCGATTAATTTTTTCTAGGCAAACAGGCAGTAAATTATAATTAATCATTAATTTATAGATTTTAATTAAAAAAAAAAAACAGATTTCTGCAAGAATCAGATGCCGGTTTTTAGACTATTAAACGGAAGAGCTTTTTAAAGATATAAAGTTTTAATTTATTTTTCATTGGTTAAATAATTTATGAAATAATAATTTTTTTTAATTTGGCATTTTTTACAAGACGGTCTAAAAAGGAATATAATGTATTTAGGATGTATGTATAAATGATCCATCGTAGCAGCTCAATAGCTGAACCAATTTAGATAGGATGAACCCGTGTACGAATCCTTATGTTACCGGGAGTGTCATAGGCTATATACGAGTATATATATATAAGATATATACAGGTAATTCAAAAGGAAAGAAAAATAATCTGGAAACTGATTCTAGAAAGAAAAAGTTCTTAACAAACATATGTCCGAAAACGCTTTGTTATCGAGTTACATCTAGCGAAAGATTTCGCGAAGGTTTCATTTCCCTCGGTTAAACTGATTTTAAAATCGGTATTTTTTAATAATAAAATTTAACAGAATATGTAGTAATCATTTTACATGCATAATATACTAATGCATAAATGCATAATATACTGAGATTAAATCAAAAGTTAAGAGATTAAATCAAAATATGGTTTGAATTATACGTTAATATTAATTTTACCATTATTATGGATTCATATAATCTTCAAATATTATTTTAGTGAAGTATTAAAATGATTATTCATGTAAAATATATATATATATATTTTATTATTTCTAAAATTTACCAAGCAGAAATCTATATTTAAACCAAAATATTCATATATTTTTTAAATTCTCCTTAACTTTCCTTTTTTTTATTCTATTTGATGAGGTTGAAAAACTTCTTTTTTTTTTTGACTTGGTAAAAATATCATATACATGCTTCATTTATTTTTTTGTCTAAATTATCATGCACGTAATATCACTCCATCAATTGTTTGACACATATTTCATGAAAATTGGAGCAGCTGCTGTAGAGTTATTGGAGAGAAAAAACATGTTTAGATCTACAATACAAATATACAATAAACAAACGTATTTCCCTTTCCCCGAAACAGTAAAGGAAAAAAAATAAAAATAAAACTAGATTTATGATAAATAATTTTAAAGTAGCATTCTGCTATGCAATCTTACTTTATTATAAATGTATTATTTTTAGAGAATTTTGCATTAATTTAATATATTAGTTTCCAAAGTATTAAAAAAAAAATAATAACCTATATGAAATAGTCAGGAGCACAAGAGAAAGATTTATAAAAAAATTAAAAAATGTATAAATGAGCATTTTTATTGTTAAATTATCACCTTTTAATTTAAATTAATTACAGTAATTAAAACAAATATAAAAAAATTAATTATTTTTTTAAAAAACTAACTAAAAAAAGACTACAAAAATTTTTTATTCCCGATTAAAAAACTGAATAAACAAAATTAAAAAGAAAGTGTAACAAAGATTAGTCAAAACTGAAAGAAAGGTTTCAGTCAAAAATATAGTTAAGTTATAAAATGTACCTAAACTAGCCTCTGGTGAATTTTTATAGTGTTAATTGTTGAAGATTAACCCACAGGGCTGATCCTAGTGATTAAGCTCGTCATCGCAAATCAGCTGATTTCAAAGTCGAGAGTTTAAGGTTCAAATCCTAGTAAAATTACCTTTACTTGGATTCGAACCTTAGAATGCTCGCTTCGAAATCAGCTGATTTACGATGTCGCGTTAACCACTAGACAAGCTCGGTGGGCTAGGAATGAGGTTGTAGAAGACTACACTTCATTCAGATTCATACATATCATCCTCACTCATCCTCTGAAGTAATATCTCACCGTAGTTTCGGAGGCTAAACCGAAAAAGAAAGAGTGAGAAAGTAGTGTAGATTATGTGCATTGTAAATTAAAAGAACTTGTATTACATTAATCTGTGATACAAGTTTTTTTGAGATATATTAAAATACAGCTAATTTTTTGTATTGGATCATTTGTGTTGTTTTCTTGTTTATTAATTTTTTTTACATTCTGCCCTTTTACATTATTACAGTAATTAATTTTTATCACTGTTTTATAATGGGAAGTTGTATATCTATATATGTTTTTTTTTAAGTTTTATGAGCGTTTCTTACTGATTTTTTTTTATATCTGAATAAGAAATATTTCATTGTACATAATATGTATGTTTGTTTATTCACGATGTACGAGGTTGTTTTTCTGAGGTTCAACATTTATTATAGAATAAAAACAGAAACTCCATTTATTATTTTTATCAAATTATGTCTATGTTTCACTATACAAATATATTGAATACCTTCATGTATACACCTAAATTTATTTCAAAACCAAGTAAATTAGAACTTTAAAAAATTAAACAATATTTTATAATTTTTTTTCTCTTCAAAGATATTTCCAATTTATCGTAATATTGTTTTACAACCATAAATCTACAAAAAAAAAAATAAATTACTAAGTATATTCTACTTTAACCTAATCTATTTTATATCAAACTTTTTATTTATAATATAAATAACTGGAAGCTTATATCTGCATAAAATATTTTATACAGTTAAAAACAAATAACAGATACAATTGTTTCTTATTTTCAACGATAGTCAACTAATAATTCTATTTTTAAATATACAACATAACATAAACCATACGAACATGGATAACATTTACGATAATGGAAATGGTTTTCGTTAGTTTCTTGTTTATTTTATTTGATGGAAAATTTCACAAACATTTTGTAACGTTAGACTATACAGACCGTAATTTTTACTAGTTACGTTAAAATAAACAATTTATATTAAGTTATTTATATATAATAAATCTATAATAATAATAATATATAATGTCTTTACAAATAAAATTGGTCTGCTGGAAATAATCTTTTTGAGAATTTAGAAGTTCTTTTAATAACATTTTTTTAGATACTTTTTTTTATAGTCGATTTAACAATTAAAGTTATTAACGACTTATCAGTGTAATGTAACTGTACCGGTTAATTTGTAGTCTTAGACAAACTCAGGCCGACCATTCCTGAGAAGTGTGTTAATTTAAATCCCACCACCAAAGAACACCGGTATCCACGATCCAGTATTCAGATCCAAATAAAAGCAATTACCTTTATTAGGATTTACCTGAAACCTCGACTTTGAAATCATCTCATTTATGACGAGTTTACAACTCTACTAGACAATTTTTTTTTAGTTAAGTTTAAAGCATGACATAATTGGTAGTATATAATATTATTTATATACAAATAAAATGAAATTCAGTCTTACCAACAATTCGTTCGTGTTCTCATTTCTAGTACTTTTGGTCATTCGACCATCCTCAGAAAAAATTATTCTTCAATTTAGTTTATAAAAATTAAAATACGTTAAAATATAAAATTATAAAATTAAAACTTGTCGTCATAGTATAAAATTAGTTGCAACAATTGCAACCTTCTTACATAAGAGACATGACTGATTTTATACTATGATGACCAGTTATGATTTTAAAATTTTATATTTTAATGTATTTAAAATACATTTAATTTTTATAACCTCAAATTGAAGAATAATTTTTCCTGAGGATGACTGAATGACCGAAAGTACTAGAAAAGAAAACGCGGACGAATTTTTGGTAAGATTGAATTTCATTTTATTTATATATGAACAAGTTTTTTTTTTTATTTAAGCATTAACATCTTATTAATTATTCAAACTACTCGTATATTAAACGAACATAATGATAATTTAAAAAGTTTCAATAAAATATATATATATATACAAAACCCAATATAAAAAACAAAATGTGTAAAAAAATATTGAAAAATTGAAGATATGAGAAATTTTATTTATTATGAATAACAAGGAACATATACAAGTTGTCCGAAGAAAAAACATGTAGAAAAGGAATATATATGTGTGTGTGTATGTATGTGAATGTGTATATATATATATGTGTGTGTGTGATTAATCCAGTGATTATGCATAATTACCGGTGAATTTGATTAATCGCCTCCAATGTTGAAGGCGATTACATATATAATTTGAATATATAACGTTAAATATAAGAGTAAGCAAGCATAGGTTATATTGACATATGTACGATTCGTCAGTACACGGAATCAACAGAATCTAACCAAACATAACCTTCACTGTCTTCGTTTGCTAACCTCGAATATTTAATACTAATGTTTTAGTTATTTAAATAATAAATTCTGTAATTAGACCTTATAATCGAATTGTTATTTCAATATATAAATTGTTAAATTTTAATACATATTACGTAAATATATAGAATTTGAGAATTTTTTATATATATTTTATATATATATATATAGATCAGTTTATTAAATATACCGGTCATTACGCAAATTCTACATATATACACAGACCGTCCCATATAAAACGCAACCCATCAATCACTCATCCATGAAATTTCAAAAGTCAGGCTAACTCCTCTACTCGTTACTGAAATGGTTTCGTCCAACATCTGAACATCGCGGCGACGCAGTAGAACACTACCGATAGTAACAACAATGTAATCATAACGTTCAGTGTATTGCTAGAGACAAGATGGTTTTTTCGCAAGATGAACGTGTTTTCATTGTTGAGTCGTT
>JAAAKQ030149243.1:0-13003 GCA_010016005.3 Zanna intricata
TCGATCGCAGGCGGCAGATTTTTATGCAGAAGGCATTTCAAAAACTGTTAAACGATATCACAAGTGCTTGAATTTGTCTGGAGATTATGTAGAAAAGTAGAGAAAAGTCGGTTTTAAGATGTATATAATAAAATTTTTGTATCTACTGGTTTAATCTTTATTTCAAAACGGAGGTTACTTTGTGGACGACCCTCGTATTTTAGATGGGAATATGTATAAGTATGATTAATTAATTTAACAGATATAACACGGTTAGCGTATTATTAATGCGCTTACTAATATACTCTTGATTAGAGAATCATATAGCATGTACATACATACGTACAGGATGTACTATTGTATACATATGTAAACTATTTAAAAATAAAACATCTAAAATCAATTTAATATAAATCTTTCCTTAAGTTAACGACACAATTTCCATAAGCAATATCAATTTACACTTCTCTTTCTTAATAAAATAATTTTTGATTATATTTAAATTAAATTTCTGCTAGAAATTTTTATTATTTATTAATTAATTAATTTTAAAATTATTTAATGATTAAATAATCTGATTTCTTAGAAATAATTAATTACCGGATTGATTCTTAATTAGTATTTTAATTAAATAATTAATTACATCTTTCGGGCTAATTATTACTTTCATTTTAATTAAATTTTAAGTATTGTTTTAAAAGATAAAATAAACAAGTACATCTAATATTATTATTATTATTATTACTACAAGACAGCATTTGATTAATATATATTTTGTAAATTAAATTTGGATCTTTGTTATGATAATAATAATTTAAATAAATTTATACTTATTTCACATGAAGTAATAATTGAAAATGTTAGGAATTCTACAAAGTAAAAAGGTAAAGGAATATTTTGGTTAACGGAATTAAATTTATAAGGCTTTCTTCATTTAGCTTTCTCTCATCCTTTATATATTCCTTTTTCTTTTTAAATTACCTTCCACACCATCATTTGTTTTCATTTTCTTTCTATCAAGGATCTTTTCATCAATAACACTAAGTGTAATACGACTTTGGTATTGGTGTATTCTGTCTCTATAGAGTAAATTTTAGCATTATGTTCCTAGATCTAATATTTCCAACCGGTACAATATGAATCTGGTGTAATTCACTTTCTTATGCAATCATTGCCCCTTTCAGTTTGACAAAAGAAGAACCATTTTCAATCTTCTTCTGTTCAAAATCAAATTTATATGCATTTTTTGTTGACATCTCACAGCATTTTTCAGTCGTTTTATTTTTTCCGTTCATATTTCATTTTATACTAAAATCCTATTTCCTCACACTCACACACACACGCGCGCGCGCGCACGCATAAACACACACACACACACACACACACAAAACTTATATATATGTACAAAAGAACATGTCCTGACTGACTGACGGATTCATCCATTTTCAGTAAAATTTACTGAAGTTAAATTAATGAAAATTTTTATACATATTCTTCTTACGATGTAAGTGCACATAAAGGAAAGATTTTTTGTTTGATATGGAGTAACAGTGAAGTTTAATACATAAAATAAAGATATCAACTTCATTTTTGATATACGTAATCTTCAACTGATTATCTAAAAATTAATTTTTAATTTTTAGATAATTTTAATTTCTAGATTTTTTGAGATTCGAGTTTAAAGGGTGAAAAATATTTTGACTTTTTTTTTGAAACCTTAACTATTTTTTTTTAATTCTTCGGAGACAAATGAAAATATCAAATTGATTTTTGTTGTGTGTAATCTTCATATTTATATCTAAATACAGATTTCTAGATGTTTCTAAATTTAACCTTAAAAGGGGTGAAGAAAGGTAAAACAAACTTCGAAAAATTCTAGCAAATTTTCCCAATTTCTGAATACACTATACAAGATATTCAGTAGGTGGAGGCTTGAAAATACTCTTCCGATAAATATCTTAAAATCATTATCGGTTTTTTTTAATTTTTATTTTTTAAGTGGTGCGACAGTGTACGGTGTAGCGTTTCAAGCTACACAGCCACTATTGCTGTACGTATGACGTGACTGACTGCATCTGCCTCCGGTGATTTGACTAAAAACAAAAAATAATATTAATAAAAAAAAAAAAAATGAGACTAAGTGCGGTCACCTTCTAGTGGCTGTTGGTCGGATAAAGCTAAGAACCGTGCAAAATATATTTTTTCCCAGTAACTAAATAACTGGTAATCAGTTAACTAATATTTTTAATATGGAGACCGACTGTTTTGAAACTCACATTCTTTGATATTTCAAAGTTTTGGGTCCTGTACTGACCTAACTATTACTCTTAAGAAATTACGGTACGCTGATATTTTCTATAAATTTAACATCTATCATTTTTGTTTATCATTATTATTCACACAAACGTAAGTTTAATTAATACAACGGGATTCACGAAGCAGAGCCCTCTGACTAGAGTCTTGGTTCGCTCTGCTCGTCCTTATCGGCTGAATAACCGTCATCGCTACGGGAAATGCAAGTAACCATATAGCGCGGGTAATAAGTAAGAGAATTTGTATATTTGCATTTAAATTTATTTTCATTTACTTATTTTTTTTATAGTTTTATCACTTATGTTTTATGATTTTAGTGATTTTTAAAAAATTATTTTGTAGTTAAATACTTTATTGTTGCTTTTTAAGTTTTGTTCTGTATAATTTTGTTGTTATTTTATTAATACTATTATTTTTTTTCTGTTTAGCCTCTGGAACTATTGTAAGATATTAATTCAGAGGATCAATGAAGATGATATGTATGAATGTGAATGAAGTAATAAATACCATTTAAAAATATTTTTCTTGTCATTGCTTGGTATTTCAAAGGTAATAATACGTAGCATGACACTGTTTTAATATATAAAGAATTTAAATATTAAAACATATTTAAATTATAAATATTAAAATATTTAATATTATATTTAAAAAGTTATAATATTAAATTATGGAATTTAGATATTAAAGCACAGAAGTATATTCATGTATCAAAACTGAGGGATAGTAAGAAACTAGAAACGAGCACGGATTTACATAGTTACAAAATTATTATTCAGTGATGTGTTGAAAATTGCTCCTCCACATCATCAGGGCTCCTCCACATTAAATATAACCTGCTGTTTATATATATATATATATAAGGTATGTGTATATGTGTTCTATGATTTTAATGCTAAGTTTTATAAGAAACGACGTTGAAAACCATTTCTCCATAAATAATTTCGTTTTATAGTTACAAACCAAATCGCGGTGGTAATAAAATGAGGTAAAACGCCCTGTAGTAACATTTTTATTTCGTATTACCTTTTTAATTAGTATTACAAGAAAAAATTTTAATTAGTTAATGTTGGAATTAATCGCTCAAACGCTAATAATATTAATACAGAAAAATTAATAAATTAATCTTTCTTCTACCCCTTTTTGAGTGTTTAAATAAGTTCAGATACCATTAGAAAACATCTTAGCTACGTAAAATGCATTAATTTATATGAAAGTAAAAATCTTGTTAAAATTCAAGTAAAATTTTAAGTTATGGGACCCATAAGATAGTTATGGGTTTGGGGATTGTCTTCCTTCCCTCTTGACAAATTACAATCTAAATTAAATTGTTTTAATTCTCAATATGAAGAAATCATCCTACAAATCGGTCCATCCAGTTTCATATCAAATAAAAATGAAGGACATACATCCTTCAAAATCTTTCAGTGCTAAAATTATCCGTGAATCTTTATTATCTTTACTTATTTTATATTTTTTAATTTTATTTAGTTTAATATTCTAAAAGAAATTTTTTTTTATTTTTATATAGTTACTTGCAACTGTGATAATAGTTATAAGATTTCTGTGACATTAGTTTTAAGTTTTAGCGATTTTATTTTTTTTTTAGGTAATATTTTAGTTTTAATGTAGTTGTTAGATTTTAGCTTTTTACCTTGTTCTGTGATATTAGTAGTAATTTTTTTGGTCAACTTATTTATTTGTCATTTTAATTTAGTTTTAGGTTTTAATTTAATTTAATGTTAGGTTTTAAAAATCCCTACTTAATCCGGGCAATAATAACACTTCGGCGTTTTTCGCCCTTCCCAAAAAAAAGAATGCTAAAATTATGTTTTTTGGTTAGACGTTTTTAGGTTAGACGTTGTTTTTAGGTGTATATATATTAAAATCTGCAAAAACCTCGACTTTCATAATTTGACTCAAAATACGTTCCCTAATATTATTGTAACATTACAGTATAACAGTATGACCGGGAAAGTAAAATATTATTTACCTTCAAGAACAACGAATGTTACAAATTTTGAATCTCGATTTTTTTTTTAGTAAAAACTGAAGAACGATAACTCATCTTTTCTATATTTATGGTTGATTTTTTCACTTCATTTTAAACAACGAGAATAAAAATCATTCACAGCTAATTTTTTATCAGGTATTTCAACGGATGAATGTTGAATAATATATTTATGTACTCATTCTCTGTCAATCAGATTTGAATGACGATTTTATTTTATGTTTAAAAAAAGTAAATCGAAAATTGTGTATTATGGTTGATGAAAACTTACCGCAGATGACCCGTATAAGTGTTACACCGTTATACTTTAGTGCTGTAGATTTCTTGCTATACTTTAACAAATTTATGAGCAGATATGTTTATAATAAAATATGGAACTTATTCAGAATTTGTATTAATTAAAAGAGAAAATGGAATTATTTAACATATTGTACCTAATGAATAGAAAAAGCCCTTTAAGAAAACTTGCCAACACCGTAACAAATTTTTGTTTTTGTTTATTTTAGTTACTTAAATACAAGATTAAATGTTTTTAATGGAAAAAACTTATTAAAACTGTAAGGTAATCTGATAAAATAATAGTAACCTAAACAAAACAATTAATGTTTTTTAATAACAGAGTTTTCCGTTTCCCTACTTACCCTATTATCGTTTAATAGTTTATTTTTTAAATTCTGTATTGTATACTGATAATTGCATTAGAATCAGAATAAATGTTATTTAGTTATCTAACTTGATAGTTTTTTATTACTGATTTTGTTTATTTAACAAAATTTAAATCTAATTTACAAATATTTCTTGAGAAAATCTGTTTATAATACTGTGAACGGCTTTACTAGAGATTTGTAACTGTATATTTAACTATCCATGACGAAGGATGCATACTTGGAAAAATTAAGATTAAATTGTAGATTGAATTAAATTTTTTGTTATAAATTAATTTGCATTATAATATGAATATTTTTAATAAAAAAAATTTAAAAGTTTTACAAAATTATACATTTTTTCAAAATTGCACGTGAAGGTAAAAAATTAATTAAAAATGCGCGTATGATATCAGGGTTTTTTATATCCTACAAAAAAGAAGATTCTTCTTTAAAAAAAAATTCATTAAAATCGGTGTAGTAATATTCACTGAATGAATAAGTTAACGTATACTTATATATTGATACATTTTTCAAAATCAAATCATTATTTTGAAAAATTTACGTATTACATTCAATTTTTTTTTTGTAGCCTATATATTTATCTATAAAAAAGAAAGAAGTTTAAAAAACATACCTCGAAATCGAAGTTATTACGTGATTCTATAAAAAAATATTCATTAAAATAGGTGCAGTAATATTCGCTAAATGAATAAGTTAACGTATATATTGATACATTTTTCAAAATCAAATCATTTTTTTGAAAAATTTACGTATTACATTCAATTTTTTTTTTGTAGCCTATATATTTATCTATAAAAAAGGAAGAAGTTTAAAAAATATACATCGAAATCGAAGTTATTACGTGATTGAGTAAGCAACAAACAAAAAAGTGTTGGGTTTATTTATTAGTATGATAAAAAAATAATAATTTTTGAAGAATAATAAAACGTAAACCAATCAAACAAGAACAAGAAAAGTAAAACTGGCCTACCAGTTAAGATGAGGTGTTTACAACAAAACAAATATTTCAATAAAAGCCAAAATAAGACAATAATATAATAATCGTACCAGGAAGTCTCTACACATCAGCATGCATCTTTAAAAGAAGATAGGTAAAATAAAAACCGTAATAAAAATAAAGGAAAATCTTGGAAAAAAATCCTAGGACCAATAAAAATAGTTGAAAATTAATAGGAATTCAGAAATAATTTAAAAATACGATGAAACTGAGAAAATATCAGATTCCATTAGAAAAAGAGGAGTTAAAATTTTCGGCCAACTTATGAGAATAAATGATTATAGGTTCACAAAACAAATACATTTACACAAAAATAATGTATATTAATAGATCTGAGTGGTTTAAAAAGAAATAACATCCTAAAGAAAATTGGTGAAAGATTTCAGAATTTTCCAAGTGAAGGAGAAGAGAAAATCAGTAATATATTTACAAAGTAGTGATTTTGTAAAAAGCGAAAGAATGACGATATATTAGAAGACCAGTAAAGAGAGATGAATAAAACACGTCGCTTCGATACGATGAATACAAAATGTAAGCAAAATATAACATCGATTTAAAAACAGATTATCGCAATAAAAATTGTAAAAATTATAATTTTTAATTTATCTTTAAATAATACATTTTTGAAGTCCGTGTCAAATTAAAACCTAATAATTTTGCGCTAAATTTAGAATTTACCAAGAGTCAAAAAAAAAAAATTCCTTTATTTATTTTTAATTATTAGTGTCATTATTTTTTATTTGTTTTTGTTTTTTAAGTTTATTTTAAATTACTTTTTTTTATCATTTTGGCACCCCATTGGTATTAATATATTTTTTGTATAAAATAATAATCATGATCATCTTACGGACATGACGTTTCATTTTTATTAACGTATAACTTTATTTATTAATTGACAATCAAATATTATGAATTTTACAATTTTAATTCAATTTACCTATATTTATACATGAAAAATTTTATATATATATGAATGTTAAATTAATAAATTCAAATATTCCCTGATGATGGAGAAGTGACTCCGAAAGCGGTCGAATATTTATACTAAAAATTGTTGGTAGGTGGAAATATTATTTTATACAATAAAATTACTTTTTTCTTCATAAAACTGATACCATATGAATGATACCCGTCAATAATAAGAAACGAAACTGATAATACTCGTAATATCAAAATATATGAGTGAAAGACAGATAATTAACACTGTAACCAATCGGAAGGTTAGATTCCTCTAGAATGAGTTAATATGTCCTGTTAATTTGTTTTTACGTAAAATTTTTCAAATAATTTTCTGATAATTTGTTGCAAAAATATTTTATGATTAGAATAACATCATACAATATTATTTTATATATAAAAAATTCAATACCAAGAAATATTAATATAAAAAAAATGAATATTTTCAAATCGATTTTGCAAACAATAATTTTTTTCTGAATGTTGCTTCAATCTTCTTTCTTCCTATCTTTTTCTATTTAGCCTCCGGAACCACCGAAAGGTAGTACTTCATGTTGTTTCAACCTAAAAAATAAAGAATAATAAAACTTATAAAATCCTATTATACCAAAAATATCTATTTTTGGAATAAAGTTTCTCACTTCCAAGCTACTATTTTCAGGTAAACTAAAAAAAATTAATTGAAAAATGTAGGAGTGTAACAAACAATTTTTAATGGCATTAAAAAACAGAATATTTTGACTTAAGTAGCCTTCGAGTATTGGACTTATACCAAAAAACATATCGTTTCGTGATAGCAGCAATTTGGTACCATTTCACTATTAATCAGTTATTTAAGAAGTAATTTACTACTGAATCCATATTTAAAGGTTTGTTTTTTAATTCTCTTTATAACGATATTAAATTTTTTCCGTTTAAAATTTTTTTTAACCCTTCTAAAAAAAATTGAAGTTTAACACCAAAAAGTTCTATTTGGTTTTTTAAAGTAAGATTTTGTTTTTAAATATAAAGTATTTTATCGTATTTTGTATAAAATTTACCGCAGTAAGCGTTAGTATTAATTAATGTTTTCTTTGAAATCAAAATAAAATATTTTTTCCATTTATTACAGCTTTCAGATAAGCCAAGATTACGATTAGTTCTGTTATAATAAATATTTAAGTAATGCACAGACATTTACTAGTAAAAAAATAAAAAAGTACAGGTTTAGTGACAGTATTCTACCTAATTTATGTGGAATTAACGTGTTATGTAGAAACAAAACAATATAATTTTTATAAAACTAAATAAATGATAAATTTCCAATAGTTTTTTTTACTGGACACGAACATTAATCATATATATATTTTTTTAAATCAGATATTAGGAATTTTATTTTACTATATTGAAAACAAAAAAAAAACCGCATCGAAATCTCTTTGTAATGTAACAATGAACGCTGCATTGGATTTCTCTAATGTAATTAATAATAATTACTGTTGAAACAACAACTACATTTGTCTAAATTAATTAATGAGAAACCGCTTAATTTGAATAGGGTTATGATAATGCCACATCACTAGCAAATTCGGCCTTTAATTCGTCTCGGCCTTTCTTCCGGAGGTCCCGGGTTCGAATCCCGGTCAAGCATGGCATTTTTCACACACGCTACAATTCATTCATCTCATCCCTCTGAAGATATACTTAACTGAGGTTCCGGAGGTAAAACAAAAAAAAAAAAAAATAAAACTAGCAAATTCATTTTTACCCTCTTAGAATTACCTAATTATACCAAAGACAGTTATTTAAAAAAAAGTACTAAGAAATCGGACAAATTATTCACCGGTTAGATTTTAACCATCTAAGTTAATTACTCATAAAACAGGTGCTTTTGCTTCTCAAGTAGATGTAATATACATTGCTGATCGCATGGATAGAATTCTCATAATATAGTATTTCTGTCGCCCATAAAGTGAAATTTCTGATGTTTTATTAGAAATTCTGGTAGGATAATCGAATTGTTTCATTTGTACGAGGAACATATCATGGCATATTGTTTTGCCTATACCGTCTTAATAAAACATTTTTATTTATATGGTTGTATATTCCAATCTTAGGAATATCGTTTCTTAGAGCACCCTCAAAAAGTCAGAATGAGTTATAAAAAATAACTATGGCTCTAAGATTATTATTTAGTATGAATCATGTAGACCTATATTTAGAAACTGAAATATTATCATTTATCTTTTCTGTTTATATTTATGAATATTTAATGTATACTAGAAATAATAATTTATTATTATTATTTATTTACTTTTTTTTCAATACTATATTATATACAGGATGTTTCTAAAATGGCGGGCTGGCTATACGTTTACAGATACAATTCGTAAAACTAAGAAAAAAAAATTGTTTGGGAAAATGCCAGTTTCTCATTCATTCTCCCACTGTCCACCATTTTTTTGTTTTTTTTATTTATAAATTTATATCTCAAATTTGGATAGACGAATCACATTAATATTTGCTAAGCGTCTTCATAATAAAGTTTTAAAATTAGCAAAAAATCATTTACGAAGGTATTTAAATATCTTCATAAATTATAAAATGATGGCCACGTTTATGTTTCAGTTCATTACATCTCCATAAATATTAGTTTAATCAAAATTTATGTTATTTACTAAAATATTAAGCCTTTTATTTTGAAAAAAAAAGACATTTTAATTTTTAAAATCGGTTAACAAATAAGTGGGATTATTGCAGAAAATTGATTTTGTAATTTCTAGTCATAATTATTAGGTTATTATTATGAGCAAATTATTACTTAATATGATACTAATTCACAATACTAGAGCCGGCCTCCGTGACTGAGTGGTAGCGTCTCGGCCTTTCATCCGGAGGTCCCGGGTTCGAATACCGGTCAGGCATGGCATTTTTCACACGCGCTACAATTCATTCATCTCATCATCTGAAGATATACCTTAACGGTGGTTCCGGAGAGGAAAATAAAACTACTAGAATCAGCAATAAATAAAAACAATTAATATTTAATGGAATTGAACGTAAAGTGGAGGACATAAAAACAAACACAAAATTACATTAATATTTATGGAAATATAACAGATTGAAAAATAAACAGGCCCGCCATTTTGTAATTTGCGAGGGTATTTAAATCCTGATTTTCTGATAATTTTAAAACTTTATTACTATTACGCTTACGAAATATTAATATGATTCGTCTTGAGATAAAAATTTTTAAATAAAAATAACAAAATGACGGGCAGGAGGAGAACAAAGGGAAAATTTCCATCTTTCCTAAGGATATTTTGCTTAGTTTTACAAGTAGAATTTGAAATAGTGTATCCTGCCCACCATTTTAGAAACACTCTGTATAATAAGTATATTACATCTTTTTTTTTTTTTTTTAATAGAACAATATATCTGCAATTGTTTATATAGTATAAATATATTATGATAACCAAGAGTTTTTGTTGATAAATTTAACTTAAAATTGAAAAATTTCAAAAAAAATTGAGTCTTAAAATTTATAGTTTTTTCTCCTAAAGTTGTTTTTTTAAAAGTTGACCTGCTCATGAATTTTTAATAACAACAGCAATTTGAATATGCTACGGTAGCATAAAGGAATAATAAAAAAATAATCATTTATTCCTAAAATATAAAAATATTTACCTCTTTTTTTTTTTTTCTTTTTTTTTCAATTATGCATTATCATAAATTATTAAAAGCGGTATACTACTTTAAAATAACTATACTAGATTTTCTGAACTGTTTTGATTGTAAAGAAAAATTTGTTATATTTTTTTCTCTGCTTACCTTCATTTATTTTTATAAGAAAGATTTCTTGTTTTCCATGACTTGCAAATTGGTTTTTCATACGGTGGTAGTTTTTTTGTCTATTAATATTTTTAAAATGCTGGCATAAATTTACATAATTTTTTCGGCTTTGCCATCGACAGATGTTGAAAACCGAAGTTAAAAAGAAATTAATGTACGATAATTGATAATTATGTATGATTTATCGTCCAGCCTCCTTATTAAAAGATTTAACTTATTGCTTAAAAATTTTATTTGAGTAATTGTTTACTTCAGTAAGTTGGCCAGTTTGATGCTATGTTATTCAACAAGGCCAAACAAAAAATCTGATAATGAATACTGCATGACTTCCTTGTAAGACTATTAAGTTACATATGCACATTTTTTTTTTTTTTTAATGAAAAGTACATAATATTTCATTTCGTTAATAACTTCTGATATTTTTTCTTATTTTTTTTATTATTATTAAATTATTTTTTCTTATAAAAGTTTTTTCAATTAGAAGTTAATAATTATTAATAAATCAACATATATAAATTACAAAAAAGAGTAAAAACAAAAGAGATGAAGTCCGATTCGAACTGATGTGCTTTTCCTATGTAAGTTCAAAATATTTCATTAATGAAAATTTTATTTGGATATAACTCTGTAACTCTGAAACCAATGAAAATAAGTTCCATTTATGATATATCGTTGAAAAGCGCTCAATGAGGGCTTATTACTGCAGTTAAAAAATTCTAATTTCCAATTTTTTTTTTTTTTGGATTTTTGGGTTTTTTTGGACCCTTTTGGTCCAGTCGACTGCATTCAAAAGGGAGCAGAGCACATCTAGATGTTACAACAGTCCTAACGGTAAAATTTCAACATTCTACGGCTAATCATTTTTGAGTTATTCGAGATACGTACATACATCATATATAAGTTTTTGTGGAAAATTCAGTGCCATTAGTGCCCCATAGATAAATATTTTTGTGCCATTTTTTAAAATTTATATTGATCTAATTCAGATATCATAATCAAAATACATCGACATTTGCAAAAGGGAATATAGAAAGGGAAAGTATATTTGCTGCAGCAGCAATAGAGTTAGGCCAGTGATAAAAAATTACAAAATAAAATCTTAAAATAAAAATAGAATAAAATAAACTGACTTTAATATTTTTTTTTTAACATCTTGACCTTTCATTCGAGGGTCCCAGATTTGAATCCCTGTGAGGCATGGCATCTTTCATACGTTACAAAATTCCATTTCCGTATTCTCACGTACAAGCTTCAAAACTTCTGTGTGAAAATCAATGAATTAATTTATCAAGCGAAAAATAAGTATTATAATAATAAATATTAAGAAGTATTAATCCATTCAAGTTACCTATAACTTTGGAAATCGATCTAAAATTACGAATTAGAAAGTTGTTGGTAATTATTTTTAATTTGGTACTGTTATCCAAAAACTAAAAAAGTGCTGTATTTTAATGTGTATGGCCGACTTTTTTTTAATTTAATTTATTTTGGTCGTGTCAATTATTTATTGAATTCACTCTGGGTTGATTTCAGGAATCGTACCTGAAACGTTCTCTTGCATAGGCAAGTAAGATATTATTTATTGTACTGAAATGATTTTCTATTATATTATTATTTTTTTAGTTTATAAAAATTTTATCTAAAAAAACAATTGTTTTTAATTCCATACATTAGAAGTATACATTAAAGAGTTTATATATATATAATTTATAATTTACATGATAAAGTTTTTTATATATTTAGTATACTAGTAATTGCAAGCTTTATATTTCTAAAATATTACATTATTTCTTCTATGTAAATCTCATAAAAACAATTAAAGGAAATAAAAAAAAAATTATTGAGATTATTTTTATACAATTGTTTGGTCTCTGCATTCCCAAACGTGAGAAAAAATTGATAATTTCATAAGTATTTTACTTTTATTATGTGTTTTTTGTACTTCTATTAAAAAAAAAATCATACTTGGATGAATTATTTTACAGTAATAAAAATTTATTTTATGGCTGTGATTTTCTTCAGAAAACGTGATCTCGATGCTTAAATGCTGGTAAATAGTGAAATCTAAGTTCCCTAAGTACTTTCATGAATATAGCCTTTTATCGATATACTCTTACTCTCTTTCACTCGTACTATATCTTTCTCTTTCACCTCTTTTAAAGCTATAGAACTTTCTCTCTCTCTCTCTCTCTCTCTCTCTCTCTCTCTCTCTCTCTCTCTCTCTCTCTCTCTCTCTCTCTCTCTATATAT